>CM021108.1:168883839-168937498 GCA_007115665.2 Sequoiadendron giganteum | reverse complement strand
TGCTAGTGGACTTCTTGTTGAATAAGTAGATCAGCTTGCCTCTCATTAAAACAGAAATCAGTTATCAAGAGGATGCATGGGTTGGCTTGAAGGATTCAATTGCTTCTCACCTTGCCGCCTCTAGGCCAGCAATGTCAGGTCCTTTTATCTAACTTAGTTTCTTTTGATTGTGTAAGATTGACATTGTTTTGCAGGGAATATGGTATCCTTAATAAAGGTTGGCAGAAATCTACCTCCATGTGTGTAATGTGAGTGATTATTACCTTCACCTCTTTTTATATGTGATCAGCACCTTTGAGACCTCACTCACTGCTTGTGTTGGTTGTTTTTGTTTCGGCTTTTTATCTCTGGCCTTCTTCTGACTTTTTCACCTTGCCACAGGCTGAAAGGGATATGCATTGGAGAAGAGTTGTGTCCAACCACTGTCTGAAGGCAATTTTCACCTTGCCCAACACAGCATCATTGGCAATTGCAGATGATTAAGAGTGTTCTGGGGCAGGAAGGGTTGGCTAACAATGGTGTTCCACAGTCAACACAGTTCATTGCAGAGAACTTTCTGGCCAAGTTGAATGTCTTTGTGCTAAATGCTGTCGTGCAGGATTGGGTTACTTTGTTAGTACTGTTGGGGTCCGAGGAGTTGAAGGATGCTATCAAGGATGTGGAGGGGGGTTTTGAGAGGTGTGAATTTTTCCCTTGCATTCAGGAGGCTCCCTGTAACCTGAAGGGGGAGATTGACATGGTAGCAGACAAATTGGTGGAAATTATGGCCTTCTAGACGGATTTCTCCACAGTACTGAAAGATTGGTGCATTTCTCACAAGAATGGCAACCTAGTTTTGACTTCTCCCTTCTTGCCATATGACAATTGTGCAGAGACCAGGTTCGTTCCCGGCGGTTCTTTTTCCTCTCATGCAAATGGATGCTTATCAGGACTCTCAGGGCTGCAAAGGTGGCTGTCTTCCTCATGGGATTTCTGGGGTAGCAACAGAAGCTGGATCTGTTTGGACATCTGGTGTAGCTGATGTGGCAAAGGATCTGGTGCCGTCTAGGCCTCGGCAATGTTTCCAACTGTGTAGCTCTTTGGTTTTTTTGATGCAACTGGTAATCTTTGTTTCAGGATCCAAGTTGCACTATTTTTGCATATTTCTGGGTTGCTTGCTTTGTATGTATATGGCTCTTAAGGATTAAGCCTTGTAGCTTATAGGCCTTGATGCCTCGCTTGTAACTATTTTCATATATATGTTTCATGGGTGAGTGCCCCAATAGAACCCGATCAAAAATACAAAATGCAGTCCGAACCAAGATAGACAACTCTAGTTATCAGACAAAATGGTATCCAAAAAAAGATTTAAAATTTAAATAGATGTTCAATAACAGCAATCTGGCAAGTGCCTTGATAAACGTCTTATCAGATATATAGATACTTAACAGTTATTTTCTCAAATACCAAGATGCTTCAAAAGAATTACATCAGATACAAAGACAGCCAGAGCCTGACACATATTTTAACAGATGACTAGTTGTTTAGAATTAATTGTATCAAACGACATGATTCTTCACCAGGATCTCCAAAAATGCTTAACAAGTTTTAAGGCATCTTGCACGTTGGTCAGAGTCATATAAACAAATCCATATTGAGGAATTGCAATGTGAAAAAAAAAGTATTATAAAACAGATCACCAGATCATTGATCCAAGATTTATTAGATATCAAAAGTCCCAGATTCAGATTTAACAGACAACCAGAGACTTGCCAAATCAACAAGACATAGATTTAAATCCCCACCCTTTTGGAAAACCAAATTATCATGTATCTAAATGACCTAACCAAAAGCGAATACCCGAGTTCTCAGATACAGAATTTTAAATGGAGTTGAAGATTTGTAGATACACGTAAGCTAAAAACTTATTTAAATCCCCACACCAATGAAATTTTGAATTAACAAAGATCTCAACGGCCTACCAAATGCATATACCAGACGCCAAAAGCTCATAGCAAACACTCTGCCTTACATCCCCACCCACATGAAAATTTTAAATAACCCGGATCTCAACCGCATACACATATGCACGAAACAAATCAATTCGAATTCCTCAAAAAGAAAAATACGAATAAAATACCCATAAGCCAAAAATTGGTGTACATACACACAGCATGAAAAAATTGACCTAACATAGATCTCACCCTCCAAACCAAGTACACAATCAAAAAACAATTTGAATCTCCACCAACAGAACATCAGAAAAATACCAATAACCAAAAAACTAATTTACATCCCTACTCAGATGAAATTCTGAATTAAAATAGATCTCAACAACCTGCCCAAATGAAAAAATGTGAAGAGAAGAATTTGATATCTGCACCTGCAAAATATTAATATGAATAGCATACCCTAATCCAAAAGAATAAAAAAAGCATCTACCTGCATATTGCATTTGACAAGATCGAGAGGGGTTACGCCAGTGTGAGTGAGACCACAACTGAGAATGCCTCCCATGGTGCAGGCCGCGTAGAAAGCCGGCGAATACATGGCTATCTTCCCCGGCTCACTGGGAGCGGGCACAACAAATGTCTTTCGAGGAGCAGGAGAAGAAACGACATTCACATTTTCTGTGACAACATTCCTCCTATTCAACACAACATCCGACACAATCGAAGAAGAAGAGGAGGAATATAAAAAGCTTGGAAGCATTGATCTTCTGGTTTGTTCTGATGTAATAGCCATGGCTGCACAAAACAACAGAGCTCTTCTCCGTATAGAGGATGGCCTGAATACCCACAAACCAAACGAAAGACCTCTGCCCTGCTCTTCTCTATTCTCTTATTACGAAGTTCTAATTTTATTTTATTTTAATCGGTCTTCCTATTCGCGTGGAATTGAGGAGGTATATTCCAACATAATTACGTATATTTCCTTCTCTTCTATGTAATTGTTTATGATGTAATAACGCTTATTTTTTAAGGTGTTCTGTTGTTGACTTTATTCGCCTTTCGGAGTTGGAAGCATCAGCTACCATTCGCTCCTTGGGCCCACTACTTTTCCAAGCCCTAAGAGAAGAGCATGCGTTGGGTTGTGTGGGGCTACCGTCCATTGTAAATAGTTATGATCACAATGCGTCAGCTCTTTAGGTTGAGTGGGTTTTGAATGAGTGAATGATTTTTAATGACATCTATGAGATTATAGTTTATGGGATCGAGCAGCGAATCTTTTTAAGAGTCAAAAGAAAAATCATTAAATTTAATGGTCATGGGATTGATTTTACACTTTTTAATTAAAATTTTAGAAGATTGTATGATATGAAAGAGAGATTTTTGATAAACTTTAAAAAATTTAAAGGGTTGTATTTGTATATATATGATTTGTTGTATTGTTTTTCTTAAATAAGGTATATCTTAGTATATAAAGAGGAATCAACAATTCATAGTAGGAGTTTTCATTCTTCACAATGTTGTTGTCATTAATTCTCATTATGTTGATGACAACTTACTTTTTTTTGGAATTTTGAAAAGGATATCTCTAATCTGATGGAAGTTTTGGAGCTTTATTGTGAGATTTTAGGTTCTAAACTGGTTCATAACTAAATAGAATTCTTAATGGTTCAAGTTGGGGTTGTTCCCCAATGGATTCCCAATGAATGGAAACAAATCAAACATGGAGAAATTATGAGGTATCTTGGAAATGCCTTCGGCATTTGGGTTTCCCTCTATGATATGTGGAATTGGTTTCTTAATAGACTCAAGCAAAAACTCTTTAATTGGGGGTATAAATTCCTTTCCTTGGCTGGTAAAATTCAAGTTGTTAACAAGATTTTCCTTACTACGCATGTTTATTATTCTTCGTGTTGGATGCCCTCTAAAAAAGGGTATGAGGATAGTCAAAATTATTCACGGATTTCTATGGTCCAAGTGGGATGGTAACCTAGGTTATATATCCACATCATGGTCTCATTGTATCCAACTAAAACATAAAGGAGGTTTGGGTCTCATAGATCCACGGACTCAAGGGATTTTTTTGGCTGCCAAATGGATTATTAGAGTGGTTAAAGGGGATGAACCATGGAAGATTCTCATTCAATGTCGAATTAATTATGCTTCAGTTAAAGGAAAATGGCAACAAGTGGGTTGGCTAGACAAAATTATTCATGCTTCATTTTTCTCCATCAAGGCTTCTCTCCCCTTCAGTCCATCTAGAAGGCTTGGCAATATGTTTGTCATTTCTTAAAGTGGAGGGGAGAAGAATCCCTTCAAAATGGTTTCATCTTTTCCACTTCGTCTATTTGGTGGAACAAACATATCCTCTATCATGGACAACCCCTTGCATTAAGCTTCTTGAAGCATTCCTATCCTTTGTTCAAAAAAGGGGTTTGTAATGTTGGTGATCTATGGGACTTTCAATCAATGTGTTGGTCTCTATGGAATGTGGTTAAAAATCAATTCACTCTTAGCAACAAACATAAGGATTTCTTGATCTTTGTGCAATCTTTGGTGCCATTAGAGTTGTCTATGAAACTTTGTACTCTAATCTATTGCAATATTTTTAAAGATTGGTCATGGATGTCTTCATATCCCCTTTTTTTGTTCCCTTTAAGAAAGATATACTTGTAGTTGCTTCCTAAGTTGTCCTTGAAGTCATGTTTGAATTCTAAATGGAAGTGGACGTTCAGTGAAAGGTTTTGGTTAAAATTATCTACTCAAATTTGGAGATCTAAAGTTAATTCAAAAGCTCAGTTAATTTCCTAGAAGATACTACACTTTAAACTACCTATTGGAGATAGGCTAAAATGTATTATGATCCATCCAACTAACTGTCCTTTTTGTCACAAACATGAAAATATGAAGCATATTTTTTGGAACTTCCAAGTGGTTTAAAAGCTATGGAATGTTGTGTTTAATGTTTTTTCTACTATCTTTACTGACAAGTTTAAGCTAGAAAGAAGCTCTTCTTAGAGCTAGTCTTTATGATAATAGAATTGTTGATGGTGTGAGACATGTAATTTTGTTGCATATATGGAGAAATAGATGCAAAGTTATTTTTACTAACAATAATGATCATCAGGAAGTTATATTTTGACGGCTTTATTCTAGTATAATTTTTTTCTTGTTGCCCTATTTCCTATGCTTCAGAATGAAGTTTTGAAGAATCCCACATTGAGTTTTCAAATTCGACAAATCAAGTTGCAAGTTGAATAGTTGTTGAGCAAAAAAGAATTTTGTATCAGGCAAGGTTTAAATTCTCTTTTCCAAGTTGTATAGTGCTTTCTTGATGTATCTTTTCAGCTTATTGTGACATTATAAGTTGCTACTATGTACATATATTTTGATATGGGTCTTTATTGAGTTGTGGTTGTTTGTACAGCTCATTGTATTGTAATGGTCCTTGTACAGTTTCTCACTATAGTTTTATAACTGCACTTTATTCTTTGTAACTGCATTTCTTCAATATAAATAAAAAGATGAATTATGAATATGTGAACTTAAAAATAGTTATATTGGTCGATCATGGAGTGAAGATGGGTTGTCAATCATGATAATAAAGATAATCAAAGTGTTTTCATGGAAAAATGGTGAAGGATTGAGAGAAGGAGAGATGCAATTAGATTCGGTTATAGGATTTTGTCTAGCAATGCATTGCAACACTAGCCTCATGTTGATAGATTTCATGGCATAAAAGGCATTGAAAGGTTGGATCTTATTTCTAATAGGGAATGGAATTTTAGAGGGAGACTTGCCCTAATCAAGGAAACAACCACAACTTTCAAGCCCCTTCAAGTTATAGGGGAAGTAGTAGGCTATAGTAGAACTCTGTTAAGGTGGTGTGCAAGGATCCTCATTGATTCATTTGATGAATCTAAAAGCCCCATTTTATATGACAAGAGTGGAGAATGGTGAAGGATGGGATTAGTTAAGAAACAAGGTTAAGTCCTCCAAATGTTCATGCATGCAGTGTCAATCTTTGGAGATATTACTATTTCACTCTCCCCTTAATTTTGGAAAAAAATATATTATTTTCTCTTTCACAAAATGCCTTGATTGGCAAATTTTCTATCCTTTGGCCTACCAAGTAGAATTAATAATTGGATTAGCATGAGGTTATTTAGGTTATGCTAAATTATTTCCAAAGGCTTTCTTCACTGCAAAATTTCATAAGGAAGAGATGAGGGAAAAATAATTGAAGGTGGTCCATGGTTCATGGATGGAGCTAGTCTATTTTTAAAGAAATGGACCCCCAATTTTAATCCTACGAGCTTTCAAATTCTTGAACTAATGACTTAGATTAGGTTCTACAACCCTACTAAGGAATATTGGGACCTCTCCATCCTAGAACAAAATTGTGCCTCTCTTGGCAAGTTTTTAAATTGTGATGAAGATGTCCTTAATGGGGAATATTCTATGCTAGTGTATGCATAAACAAAGACCCCTGATGGTCTCTATCCAAATACATATTTTTGAACTCAAGTATGTCTTTTTGGTGCCAATCTATTGAATTTGAATTCCTTTGATCATTATGTATATTTTACAAGTTCAAACCTCATTTCTCTGCCATTTACAAAATCCTTAAGGAAGCTAAAAAAGTAGGAAAGTTATAGGGATCTACAAGCAAAGGTGGCCCCCCTCATAATGGAAATAACAAGATCCAATCAAAATACCTCTAATATTATTAGTGATTCCCTCCCTCCCCACTTAGCAATTGATTCCATTATAGAACCATTATATATTCTTTCGTTCAACCAAAAGCACTTCCCAAAAATGCATGTACAAATGAGTTATGCTAGAGTAGATATTGGATGTAGGAGAGATGACTAAACAAAATGAGGATATTGAAAGGTTGATTTTTAACAATATTAGCACTATTTCACAGTAAGAGATAGAGAAAAATAATACCAGTTCAGTGGCTCAACTATAAGATGTAGGAGTGAAACATAGAAAAATAGGATAGGGGAATTTCCCAAAATGGAAAAGTGGATCCAAAGAGGGAAATGGGGTCCTACTTCTCTAATTTCATTAGGAAATGAGATCCACCTAATGAAATGACTATCAACCTCAAGGTGAATCAATTCAAAGTGTGAATCTACGAATTTCCCTTTTTTGCAAGTATGGGGGTCTAAGTCAAATAACACTTTGGGGAGAAAGATTAAAAATAGCAAATCAACTCCAAATTGTGATCTATAAGGTGGATTTAGAAGATTAAGCATAATACTAATGGAATCTACAAAGCATCTGGATAATTTGGAAGGGATAAATCTTGCATACCTCTCACAAAAAGTGTTTTTTCAAGGCTAACTGAGGACTCATTCACCCTATGGCGAATGGGTCCTAGTTAGGGCTCATGAAAAATGGATTATGGGTTATGTTCTCCTGTGTCTGCACTCCTAGATTCCCAAATCTCACAATCGTAAAGTCAAAAATAAATTTTGTAGGTCAATTTTCATGAGTTTGCAAGAATGGTGACAACAAATGCAACTTTGACAACTTTCCAACTTTCTTCATTTTTTTCTCTTCAAAGGATCTTCCACCTAAAACCTGCAAATACAAGCACAAGAGGAGAAAAATTTTGTTTTTGGTGATGGGGGGTTTGCATTAGTCAAACCCCATTTGAGTATTTAAACTTTGAAATAAAATCAAATAGCATGAAGAAAATGATGAATGAACAATGCAATGTCACCACTCACCAAACCTTGATTAAACCTTGGAATGCAAATTTGCAACTAGCATGAAGTGGCCTCAATGGATGTGGATCTTGATTTTGAAACCTGATTTGAGATAATGCCTTTGATATGCTTGAATGGATCATGAAATCTACATCACCATATTATCTCAAACAACATGCATGATGTACGAAAGCTTTGACATGGTGATAAGATCTTGATTGCTGCAATAATCTTCAATAATTATGCCCTTGAATGCCTTGAAAATGCTCTTGAAATACTCTTGAACTTTCTCTAGCTTGATCTCATGAAATCACATAAACTTCTTTTGATGAAACATAGTGAAATGACTTCTTATTTATACATATGTTAACATTAATTCCCAATATTCAAATAACACAAGCCGACATGTGAATATGAATTTGAAATCATTAAAATACCACCAAAAACATAGTTTAAATTTAGGTCATAGGCCTAAGTAAGGACCCATTCGTCATAGGGCGAATGGGTCCTAGGTCACTTACCTAGGAGACACATTCTTCAAGGATAAGTGTTATGTAATGGTATTTATGAATGTTGAGTTTCCTCTTTAGAAATTGCAATTAATTAGGCTTGGATTTGAACTAAAGGGGTCAATTAAGGAAAATTAAGCTCAATTAATTAATAAAGCCCTAGATTAGTGTGAAAGTGCAAAGGTACACCTTACAACATCAAAAAATAACGTACAATTAAGTCCATTTTAATAAATAAGGTCCTAAAATTAATGTGAATTTGTGAAATACATATTACAACACTAAATTAAGGCATCATTTAGCTCATTTTATTATTAATTATTTATTCCAAATTAAGTGTGAAAAAGGGATACTTTTTCCTACACTACATTTAGCCCCCACTTTAGTGAGAGGATGAGCACAAGAACAAACTCACACTAAATTAGACATTCAAAACACATATGTATACAAAAATGACAAAGATACTCAATCATACAACATCAAAGACCGGGAAGATCAAGCCTTGACTATTCGATGTGGTGCGAAACACATCTAATCTTTTTGTCACGTGCTCACTCCAAGGTAGTGGAACCTTAGGCTGTCCACTAGGTGAGTATCCCAATGGGTGGAAAACCAAATTGAAGTTGTCCCTTTAACAAATTCAATAAGGTTCCACAAGAAAAAATATCATGATTCATAAGGCTTAACAAGTTGTGTTATGCTAAGCACCTATGAACAAGGCAAGGCTCCACTAGTAAGCAAGGTGTGTTATGCTTACTGGCCTTGAATAGGGTTTTGAGCTCCATAGGGCTTAACAATCTATGTTATGCTAAGCACCTATGAACAAGACAAGGCTCCATTGGAAAGAAAGATGTGTTATGTTTGGTGGCCTTGAATAGGGGTTTGAGCTTCACAAGGCTAACAAGTTGTATTACTTATGAACATTAATACTAGTAAAAGTTTTATGTTCAAAGGGATCTCGCTTAGTTCGTGTAAGGTCTTCTTCTTAGGGAACATCGTGCCTAATGTCTCCAATCAAGAGTAAAAGATTCACAACTTAAGGAATGTAGTGCGTCACATCACCACTAAGAGAAAAGTCTTACGCTAAGAAATATCACACTCTTGGAGGACATCAAACCCAATGACACCACCGAGAAAAGGATGCATCATAGGAATGAAGAAAATCGCACCATGAAACATGAGAAATGTCAAAAGATATTGTCAATGTATGCCCCCACTTTAAAGAAATTGCCACACCCTTGTTGTGAGCAATTGCTTTAAAAATAGCCAATGTTCAATCCTAAGACATGAGAGCTTATTTGGAAATCCCTATGCCTGGTCATATGTTTTTGAAATGAAGCTACGTCATGAAAAAGGTAGGAGGAGTTTCCCCCAAAAACACATAAGGGATCTATAGATTTGGGGTCAATATATCTTTGCTACAATGTTGTTATAGAGCTTGAAACCATTAGCATTCCCCAAATATTCATAGAATAGGAAGAATGGCACATAAAGAGCGAAAAAAAAGAAAAATATTTCAGGTCAACATGGAGGAGACCATAATGTCTCGATTCTTTGCATCATCCCCAAAAGGAAAACACAAGACAAACGAAAAAGGTAAAATGTTTACGCCATATAGAAGAATGTAGGTACAAATAGAGGAATGGACAAAGAGAGAGAGATAGAGATAGATCAAACAAAACAGTATGGTATATCACATTATGCACATGCAATCACATAAATAACATGCAAAAGACTAGTAAGGCACATGCGAGTCAACCTATAGCAAGTCATTCACATCCCAATCTTGTTCAATATATGCAGAAGGCAGACAACTAGCCAAAGGGACAACATCAAGTGCCAAACTAGGACAAGGCTATCTAACCCCTTGCCCCCACTAAGTGCAGGACAAGGATGAGCCAAGATAAGTGATGAAAAACATAAAAATTAGTATCAATTAGAGGAACTAGGTGCTTCAACACAAGGAAGAGCACCATAATCCTTAAGATGTTGAATTTTATTACTCAAAACCTTGCATTCATTAGTAGAATGACCATGAATTCTATGATATACACAAAATGAACTCTTGTTTTAAAATTTATTTTGTGTTCTTGGAGGGAGAGATATCAAACGATCTTGAAGGAGTCTCTATAGGATAGTCTCTTGATCAATAGTAGGAGATATTTCTTTCTTCTAGCACAAAATTTCATACACACAATAGATGATAAGGCCTTAGATGAAAATGAAGATAAAAGTGGTAAACCTAGATCTTTCTTGAAAGAGTACGGTATAGACTTCACTTGTTCTCTATCATGTTGCTCTGTGTTTTCATTATGTCCATGTTTAGAAAGGAGTGTGTATCCAAGACCATAACATTCTTCCAACTCAGATGAAGAGGTTTTATGCTTCTGTGAAGGATTGGCTTCTTCATGAGAGCACAAATCCTTTTTAGGTTTCTTAAAGTTACACATCATCCTCTCATGAGTGATGGGACTTAAAGAGCGCCCATCACCATGGGGTGATGTTGTTGATGTAGAACCAAGTTGAGCAAATGAAACACAAGGTTGTTTTGGTTTAGATTGTGAGATTTTGTATTCTCCCATAAAGGAGGGCGTAAAATCTAATGAACCCCAATCATAACTAGAACTTGTGTCTGAAAATGAATCGTTTGTGTATGAATCTTTGGAATTTAAGGGCGAGATTTTGGATTCTTCATTGAAATGAGGTGTAAAATCTAACGACCCCCAATTATCACTAAAGAGTTTTGTTGTAGGTGAAAGACAATTACGATTTTATCAACTTGTTAGTTCTACTTTTGATTTTGGAATTAAAGTATTAGGGGAGTTGGAGGTGTTATGATCATATGATTTATAGCTTCGTCCATCTGCTTCAACCGTGTATATCTTGTTGTATTCAAATTTCATTTCATGGTGAAGAGTAGATGGGACTCCTTTCATAGCATGTGTAAGTGTGGAATGAGGTAAATAACATAAATACACTTCTTAATACGACATTATATCAATGATTAAACAAATTGAATCAATTCAACAAAGTAATCAATTCATTGTTGTGAAGCTTGATTGTTCATAATAGATGGGAAAGCTGATCTTAGAATCACATATGATGCCTGTTTCCAGGTTTTCATCAGATGCTTTGATTACACCCTTTGTGTTTTTGTATTTTTCTCATTTTTATGTTTTTTTTTTTTTTTATTTTCTATTTTTTTTGTATTTTTGTGTTTGCCAAGATGCCTGTTTGCTAGGTTTTCACCAAGGAAACAATTTTAGATATTTGCCCCGTGCACTAGGAGTTTTAAGCATAGAATTTTCTGAGATGAATACTGTTGATAGGTTCATCAAACAGATCCCCTTCTGACGTTGATAGTTGATATGCTCCTGATCCATACACTGATATGACGACAAATGGACCAAGCCAATTAGGCTCAAATTTTTCTTTCTTCTCCTTTTCCTGCTGATTTCTAGGGTTTTCCTTTAGTACTAAGTCACTTGAAAGACCCTTGGTTTCACCCTGTGATTGTAACTCCTTGACATCCTTTGTTGATAAGCTGTTAATGATTTACAGCTTGTTGACGACGCTCGTTTAGCAATTCCAGTTCCTGCAATCTAGATACCCTATAATCTTCATCTGAAATGATACCGCTGAGTGATACACGAAGGGATGGAATTTCAACTTCAATGGGCAATATGGCTTCTGATCCATATACCAAAGCAAATGGTGTAGCTCTTGTTGTTGTTATGATGCTTGTTCTATAGGCCCATAGTGCTGGATTGAGTTGAACATGCCAATCACGTCCAACATGATTATCATAACATTGATGAAAATGAAACCGCCAACATTACCTCTTTGGATTTACTCCCAAGCGTGCAAAACTCTGATAATCAGATAAATGTCTTAAAAATCAGAGAAAATCAAGAACTTCTTTATGTGATGGTGACAACCTAAGGAGTTCCAGTATTGAGATTTGGGCGGGGATGTTTTGTAATTGATCAACAATATTATAATGAGATTGAGGCGTAACCACACATTGAGATCCCACTCCTTTTAATACTACCTTGGCTTGCCCCCTAGTCATGACGTTTGCTGTTTGACGTTCTTGATTCTCTCGGGGGGTGTTTTGCATTTGATTGATAATATCATAGTGTGATGGAGGTGGAACCGCATGTGTGGATCCCATTCCCCTTAACATTACTTTTGATTGCCCCCGAGTCATGACATTTGCTGGTTGATGTTCTTGATTTTCTCTAATTTTTAAGACATTTATCTGATTATCAAATTTTTGCACGCTTGGGAGTAAATCCAAAGAGGTAATGTGTGTTGCCTTGCCTACGTTACACATGCAGAGACCACGTAGTTCGACTGACATAGACCTATGTTTTTGAAAGTTGCTTTTTCAGACTTACTTTTTTGACATGTTTTTGGATTTTCGATATGATATGGATGTTTGATGCTTTTCTGATGATGATTGACATTGCGCTTTGATCTTTGTTTTGGTTTTTTTGCCATACTGTCGTGTTCATTGACTGGTGAAATTGGTACGTCTTAATTGCCCCTAATGATATCTAGATTTTTCCCCCAAGCTATGGAGTGATATGTTGACCATGTGACATGAGTTTGATAATGGATGCAATGATGGCAAGATGACTGACATGATATGGAACGATATTGAGTTACCAAACTAATGATCCCGATATGTTCATAATAGATGGGAAAGTTGATCTTAGAATCACATATGACGCCTGTTTCCAGGTTTTCATCAAATGCTTTGATTACACCCTTTGTGTTTTTGTATTTTTCTCATTTTTATGTTTTTCTTTTTTTTTTTGTATTTTTGCGTTTGCCAAGATGCCTGTTTGCTAGGTTTTCACCAAGGAAACAATTTTAGATTTTTGCCCCATGCACTAGGAGTTTTAAGCATAGAATTTTCTGAGATGAATACTGTTGATAGGTTCATCAAACAGATCCCCTTCTGACGTTGATAGCTGATATGCTCCTGATCCATACACTGATATGACGACAAACGGACCAAGCCAATTAGGCTCAAATTTTCCTTTCTTCTCCCTATCCTACTGATTTCTAGGGTTTTCCTTTAGTACCAAGTCACCAACTTGAAAGACCCTTGGTTTCACCCTGTGATTGTAACTCCTTGACATCCTTTGTTGATAAGCTGTTAGATGATTTACAGCTTGTTGACGATGCTCATCTAGCAATTCCAGTTCCTGCAATCTAGATACCCTATAATCTTCATCTGAAATGATACCGCTGAGTGATACACGAAGGGATGGAATTTCAACTTCAATGGGCAATATGGCTTCTGATCCATATACCAAAGCAAATGGTGTAGCTCTCGTTGGTGTTTTGATGCTTGTTATGTAGGCCCATAGTGCTGGATTGAGTTGAACATGCCAATCACGTCCAACATCGTTAACCATCTTTTTGAGAATTTTGAGTATGGTTTTGTTTGAGGCCTCTGCATGGTCATTCCCTTGAGGATAGTATGGTGTTGAAAAACGATGTTGGATGTGGAACTTTTCACATAACTCTTGAACATCTTGATTCTTGAAAGGTCATCCATTATCTGTGATTATAGATTGAGGGATTCCATATCGACAGATGATGTAGTTCAAGCTAAATGAGGAGATCTGTTTCCTAGTGATGGTAGTAAGAGGTACTGCCTCTATCCACTTCGTGAAGTATTTTGTAGCCGTGATAATGAACTTATGCCCATTAGATGAAGATGGATGTATTTTGCCTACTAGATCTAGGCCCCATTGACAGAAAGGCCATGTTGATGTAAAAGGATGTAGTTCTTGTGCCGATGCATGAATCAGATTGCTGTGAACCTGACATTTTTGGCATTTCTTAAAAAAATGATATGATTCTTTTTCCATGCAAGGCCAATAATAACCCAACGGAGGAGTTTCTTGGCTAGGGTTATTCCACTTGAGTGAGTACCACAAATACCATCGTGAACTTCTCTTAGGGCCATTTCAGATTCATTGCGTTCTAGACATCGGAGTAGTGTACCATCAAGACCTCGACGATAAAGGACATTTGTGATTAAAGTGTGTCAGGCGGATTGATGGATAAAGTTACGTTTTTGATTCCTGGAAAGGTCAGGAGGTAGGATATCATCTTTCAGATAAGCATAGGTTTTTTCGTATATGGAGGTTTCAGTGGTTTCTAGATGACATATGGTAGTGGATTCTGATTGATAATGGGAAGGACATGATACTTGTTCTACCATAAACTCATAACAAACACGCTTCTCAGGCAATTATAGTAATGAAGCGATTGTAGCCATAGCATCTACAACTTTGTTCTCCGCCCTTGTAATCTAATCAAACTTGATACTAGCAAAAGATTGTTTCAAATTATCTATTTACTGCTTGTAAGGCATCAATTTGTCATCTTTGGTTTGATATTCATGATTGACCTGATAAATAACCAGTTGAGAGTCCCCATAGACCTGTAAATCTGTGGTTTTCCATTGAATTGCAATCTTGACCCCAATAATCAATGCTTCATATTCTGCCACATTATTGGTACATTGAAACATGAGTCTGTATGATTTTGGAATTGTGTGTCCTTGGGGAGAGATGAACAAAATCCTTGCTCCTGATCCTCGTTGTGTATATGATCCATCAAAGTATAGTATCCATTGTTGGGGCATTGTTGTCATGATGTCTGCATCTGGAAATTCCATTGTCATTGGGTGATTATCTGGTAGAGGAGCTTCAGGTAGCTGTTTAGCAATTGCTTGTCCCTTGATTTCCTTTCTTTCGACATATTGAATGTCGAATTCACTGAGGAGCATAACCCATTTTACCAGTCTACCTATTAAGGCAGCTTTACTTAGTAGGTACTTCAAAGGGTCAATCTTTGCAATTAACCTGATTGTATGAGCCATCATGTAGTGTCTCAACTTTTGAGTAGCAAACACCACTGCTAAGCAAGACTTTTCTACGAATGTATAGTTTATTTCATAGCCATTTAAAGTTCTACTGATGTAGTAGATAGCATGCTCTTTTCCTTCATGATCCTCTTTTGCTAAGAGTGCCCCCAATGAGATATCAATCATGGCAATGTATAAAATGAGGGGTCTTCCCTGTGTTGGTGGCATGAGAACAGGTGGTGACATTAGATATTGTTTGATCTGATTGAATGTCGCTTCACACTTCTCATCCCACATGAAAACTATGTGTTTATGCAATAGATGATTGAAAGGATGACTTCTATCTGCCAGCTGGGAGATGAATCTTCGGATTGATTGAAGCCGTCCTTGTAGTGATCTGAGCTGGCTGATGTTTCTAGGAGGTGGCATCTCCATAATTGCTTTGAATTTTGTTGGATCCCCCTCAATGCCCTTTGCTGACACAATGTATCCTAGTAGCTTTGCTGATGTAACCCCGAAGACACACTTCTTAGGGTTTAATCTGACATTAAATTTCTCCAGCCGTGTGAAGATTTTATCAAGAATATGCAGATGTTCTTCCCTTGTAGTAGATTTCACCAAGATGTCATCCACATAATCGTCCATGAAAGTGTGCATCATATCATGAAAGATCGTAGTCATTGCCCTTTGATAAGTTGCTCCTGTGTTCTTTAAACCAAATGGCATGACGTTCCAGCAGAAAGTTCCCCATGGACATGTGAAAGCCGTCTTCTCCTGATGTTCTGGAGCTATTCTAATTTGATTGTATCCAGAGAAGCCGTCCATGATTGATATCATGGCATGCCCTGCCGTCAAGTCCACAATGATGTCTATGTTTGGTAGTGGAAAATCATCCTTCGGACATGCTTTATTGAAATCCCTGAAATCTATGCAGATTATGATGCTGTTGTCTAGCTTTGAAACAGGTACTATGCTCGATATCCACTCAGCATAACCTATAGACCTTATGAATTTAGCATCCAATAATTTCTTTAATTCTGCTTTTACCATTAATGCGATGTGAGGATGCATTTTCCTTAATTTCTGCTTAACAGGCTTGATTCCTTTTGGCAAAGACAAATGGTGCATAAGCAGATTTGGATCTAAGCCTAGCATATCAGAGTATGACCAAGCGAAGTTGATGCTTCTTGTTTTAAAGAATTTGATAAATTCTGGTCTTTCTTGATCAGTCATTGATTCTGCTAGATGTAGAACTTTTGCCCTCTCTTCTGTGCCAATGTCCACTGATTGTGTAGGTTCGACCAGAACTGATGATCGCTCATGATAGTGTTCTGGGAGAGTGTCAAATCTTCCATCCTTTAGTGCCTCAGAAAGGTTTTCACCATTGGATGCGTTCTTTATTTTTTACTTTTTCTAGATCTAATGCTGCCATAGAATGGTTTTCACCATTAGATCTATTTTGCTTGTTTTCATTTTTGCAACTGGAAGATTTGACACCCTCCTGCTGAGTCATATTGTTATGAGTATTATGGATAGCATTTGTATCAGGTTCGGTATGACAAAGGAAATGCACGATAACATCATCATTTTCAAATTTTGGTACAGTCAATGGTTCGGTAGGTTCCCAATCAATAAGTTCCGGATGGATTAATGGCATGGTATCATCGGATTGATTTAGCTCAATGGAAGTAAGGGTGAGGACAAAAATATCGTCATTATTGTCATTTGGGATATCGAGATCCATGATGGTACCCTCTTCGAAATCATCTAGTTCACTCAAATTTTTTTCATCCTCACTAGAGTCATCGATATTTAGTGATTCCTCGACAAATGGTCTAGACCCAGAGCCTTGGCCCTCCTCACGTGTAGGTGCATATCTTTGAATCACATCGACTGGAATATCAATGTCAAGTAGATCACAAGGTAATGCCCACTCATATTCATTTGAGTCTGTTTCAGAACCATCTCTAAAGTGAAGGATATTTTCCATATCTGTCCTTTTTAGCTCTTGCTTCTCTTCTTCAGAGTATCCTAGTCCTGGTTTTTCTTTTGTATGGAGAGTGAGAGGTGTGATAGGTTCTGAGATTCCCTCCTTTCTTAACCCCAATGGTCCTTGTCCTTCATAACCCATCTTTTCAAGAATAGCCTTTCCTTTTCCATACTTGTCTGTGTTGATGTTAATATTTTTGGTATCGGTCTCTGATGTTGATGTTTCTTCATCCTTGTATAGCCAATCCAGGATTGCTTTGTTGTCTGTTTCTCCTGCTATGGTTCCAGATTTTACAAATGTTTCTTGAAGAATTGTGGTAGGTACAGATGTTGGAGGTTTGATTAGTGATGGTTGACCATATTTCCTAGGAGATGGCATTAACTGTGATAAGTTAAGCGATTGCTCCATTGAGTACTGTCCCATTCCTTTATCTGTCAACTAAACTTGCTTTTGAAATTTGTCTGATAGAGAAGTTTGTGTATCCGGATTGTTTGTTTCATCATGACTGGTTTCCTTTTCTTTACCTTTCTTTTGCACCCACTTGGTAGAGATGCTTGGACTTTGTTAATTCTTGGATGATGATGAACTTGAAGCTTCCCTGTTGTGAGGGACAAAAGTGTCTTGAGATATTCTTAATGTGTCACAATGTTGTGGGTGATTAATCAGCAACTATAGTCACCTCTTGTCCGTTTACTGGAAACTTCAAGCATTGATGGTATGTAGAAGGTACGGCCTGCATTTCATGAATCCAGGGTCGTCCTAAGAGTATGTTGTATGTCAATTCTCTTTCTAATACTTGACATGCTATATGCTTCATCACAGGTCCCACTTGAATGGGTAATACAATCAAACCTTTGGACGATCTTTCCTCTTCATCATAGGCTTTGATGGTCATCTTCCGTCGAGCATCAATAGCGTCTTCAGAATATCCTAGTGCACGAACTAATTTGAGGGTGCAAATGTTCAAACCAGCTCCCCCATCTATTAGAACTCTCTTAACATGATGATTATGGATACAGACTTCGATATGCAATGCTGTGTTATGCAGATGGTTTAATGAGACATCATTCTGTTGAGAGAATGATAGACAATGAGGGGTAGTCATATGTCCCACCATAGCTTGGAATTGACAAACATCCAAATTATTTGGTATGGTTGTGGCAACTAATGCTTGCTCGAGAACTTCTTTATGTGATGGTGACAACCTAAGGAGTTCCAGTATTAAGATTTGGGCGGGGATGTTTTGTAATTGATCAACAATATTATAATGAGATTGAGGCGTAACCGCACATTGAGATCCCACTCCTTTTAATACTACCTTGGCTTGCCCATCTATTTTAATACTACCAAGTGGGACCTGTGATGAAGCATATAGCATGTCAAGTATTAGAAAGAGAATTGACATACAACATACTCTTAGGACGACCCTGGATTCATGAAATGTAGGTCGTACCTTCTACATACCATCAATGCTTGAAGTTTCCAGTAAACAGACAAGAGGTGACTATAGTTGCTGATTATAATCACCCACAACATTGTGACACATTAAGAATATCTCAAGACACTTTTGTCCCTCACAATAGGGAAGCTTCAAGTTCATCATCATCTAAGAACGAACAAAGTCCAAGCATCTCTACCAAGTGGGTGCAAAAGAAAGGTAAAGAAAAGGAAACCAGTCATGATGAAACAAACAATCCGGATACACAAACTTCTCTATCAGACAAATTTCAAAAGCAAGTTCAGTTGACAGATAAAGGAATGGGATAGTACTCAATGGAGCAATCGCTTAACTTATCACAGTTAATGCCATCTCCTAGGAAATATGGTCAACCATCACTAATCAAACCTCCAACATCTGTACCTACCACAGTTCTTCAAGAAACATTTGTAAAATCTGGAACCATAGCAGAAGAAACGGACAACAAAGCAATCCTGGATTGGCTATACAAGGATGAAGAAACATCAACATCAGAGACCGATACCAAAAATATTAGCATCAACACAGACAAGTATGGAAAAGGAAAGGCTATTCTTGAAAAGATGGGTTATGAAGGACAAGGACCATTGGGGTTAAGAAAGGAGGGAATCTCAGAACCTATCACGCCTCTCACTCTCCATACAAAAGAAAAAGCAGGACTAGGATACTCTGAAGAAGAGAAGCAAGAGCTAAAAAGGATAGCTATGGAAAATATCCTTCACTTTAGAGATGGTTCTGAAACAGACTCAAATGAATATGAGTGGGCATTACCTTGTGATCTACTTGACATTGATATTCTAGTTGATGTGATTCAAAGATATGCACCTACACGTGAGGAGGGCCAAGGCTCTGGGTCTAGACCATTTGTCGAGGGATCACTAAATATCGATGACTCTAGTGAGGACGAACATAATTTGAGTGAACTAGATGATTTCGAAGAGGGTACCATCGTGGATCTCGATATCCCAAATGACAATAATGACGATATTACTATCCTCACCCTTACTTCCATTAACCTAAATCAATCCGATGATACCATGCCATTAATCCATCCGGAACTTATTGATTGGGAACCTACCGAACTATTAACTGTACCAAAATTTGAAAATGATGATGCTATCGTGCATTTCCTTTGTCATACCGAACCTGATACAAATGCTATCCATAATACTCATAACAATACGACTCAGCAGGAGGGTGTCAAATCTTCCAGTTGCAAAAATGAAAATAAGCAAAATAGATCTAATGGTGAAAACCATTCTACGACAGCATTAGATCTGGAAAAAGTAAAAATAAAGAATGCATCCAATGGTGAAAACCTTTCTGAGGCACTAAAGGATAGAAGATTTGACACTCTCCCAGAACACTATCATGAGCGATCATCAGTTCTAGTTGAACCTACACAATCAGTGGACATTGGCACAAAAGAGAGGGCAAAAGTTCTACATCTAGCAGAATCAATGACTGATCAAGAAAGACCAGAATTTATCAAATTCTTCAAAACAAGAAGCATCAACTTTGCTTGGTCATACTCCGATATGCCAGGCTTAGATCCAAATCTGCTTATGCACCATTTGTCTTTGCCAAAAGGAATTAAGCCTGTTAAGCAAAAATTAAGGAAAATGCATCCTCACATCGCATTAATGGTAAAAGCAGAATTAAAAAATTATTGGATGCTAAATTCATAAGGTCTATAGATTATGCTGAGTGGATATCGAACATAGTACCTATTTCAAAGCCAGACAATAGCATCAGAATCTACACAGATTTCAAGGATCTCAATAAAGCATGTCCGAAGGATGATTTTCCACTACCAAACATAGACATCATTGTGGACTTGACGGCAGGACATGCCATGATATCAAGCATGGATGGCTTCTCTGGATACAATCAAATTAGAATAGCCCCAGAAGATCAAGAGAAGACGACTTTCACATGTCCATGGGGAACTTTCTGCTGGAATGTCATGCCATTTGGTTTAAAGAACGCAGGAGCAACTTATCAAAAGGCAATGACTACGATCTTCCATGATATGATGCACACTTTCATGGACGATTATGTGGATGACATCTTGGTGAAATCTACTACAAGGGAAGAACATCTGCATATTCTTGATAAAATCTTCACACGGCTGGAGAAATTTAATGTCAGATTAAACCCTAAGAAGTGTGTCTTCGGGGTTACATCAACAAAGCTACTAGGATACATTGTGTCAGCAAAGGGCATTGAGGGGGATCCAACAAAAGTCAAAGCAATTATGGAGATGCCACCTCCTAGAAACATCAGCCAACTCAGATCACTACAAGGATGACTTTAATCAATCTAAAGATTCATCTCCCAGCTGGCAGATAGAAGTCATCCTTTCAATCATCTATTGCATAAACACGTAGTTTTCATGTGGGATGAGAAGTGTGAAGCGACATTCAATCAGATCAAACAATATCTAATGTCACCACCTATTCTCATGCCACCAACACAAGGAAGACCCCTCATTTTATACATTGCCATGATTGATAACTCATTGGGGGCACTCTTAGCACAAGAGGATCATGAAGGAAAAGAGCATGCTATCTACTACATCAGTAGAACTTTAAATGGCTATGAAATAAACTATACATTCATAGAAAAGTCTTGCTTAGCAGTGGTGTTTGCTACTCAAAAGTTGAGACACTACATGATGGCTCATACAATCAGGTTAATTGCAAAGATTTGCCCTTTGAAGTACCTACTAAGTAAGGCTGCCTTAATAGGTAGACTGGAAAAATGGGTTATGCTCCTCAGGGAATTCGACATTCAATATGTCGAAAGAAAGGCAATCAATTGGCAAGCAATTGCTGAACAACTAGCTAAAGCTCCTCTACCAGATAATCACCCAATGACAATGGAATTTCAAGATGTAGACATCATGACAGCAATGCCCCAACAATGGATACTATACTTTGATGGATCATATACACAATGAGGATCAGGAGCAGGGATTTTGTTCATCTCTCCCCAAGGACACACAATTCCAAAATCATACAGACTCATGTTTCAATGTACCAATAATGTGGCAGAATATGAAGCATTGATTATTGGGGTCAAGATTGCAATTCAATGGAAAATCACAGATTTACAGGTCTATGGGGACTCTCAACTGGTTATTTATCAAGTCAATGATGAATATCAAACCAAAGATGACAAATTGATGCCTTACAAGCAACAAATAGATAATCTGAAACAATCCTTTGCTAGTATCAAGTTTGATCAGATTAAGGGCGGAGAACAAAGCTGCAGATGCTATGGCTACAATCACTTCATTACTACAATTGCCTGAGAAGCGTGTTTGTTATGAGTTTATGGTAGAACAAGTATCATGTCCTTCCCATTATCAATCAGAATCTGCTACCATATGTCATCTAGAAACCACTGAAACCTCCATATACAAAAAAACCTATGCTTATCTGAAAGATGATATCCTACCTCTTGACCTTTCTAGGAATAAAAAACGCAACTTTATTTGTCAATCCACCTGACACACTTTAATCATAGATGTCCTTTATCGTCGAGGTCTTGATGGTACACTACTCCGATGTCTAGAACGCAATGAATCTGAAATGGCCCTACAAGAAGTTCACGAGGGTATTTGTGGTACTCACTCAAGTGGATTAACCCTAGCCAAGAAACTCCTCTGTTGGGTTATTATTGGCCTTGCATGGAAAAAGAATCATATCATTTTGTTAAGAAATTCCAAAAATGTCAGGTTCACAGCAATCTGATTCATGCACCGGCACAAGAACTGCATCCTTTCACATCAACATGGCCTTTCTGTCAATGGGGCCTGGATCTGGTAGGAAAAATACATCCATCTTCATCTAATGGGCATAAGTTCATTATCACGGCTACATAATACTTCACGAAGTGGATAGAGGCAGTACCTCTTACTACCATCACTAGGAAACAAATCTCCTCATTTATCTTGAACTACATCATCTGTCGATATGGAATCCCTCAATCTATAATCACAGATAATGGACGACCTTTCAAGAATCAAGATGTTCAAGAGTTATGTGAAAAGTTCCACATCCAACATCATTTTTCAACACCATACTATCCTCAAGGGAATGGCCAAGTAGAGGCCTCAAACAAAACCATACTCAAAATTCTCAAAAAGACGGTTAACGATGTTGGACGTGATTGGCATGTTCAACTCAATCCAACACTATGGGCCTACAGAACAAGCATCAGAACACCAACGGGAGCTACACCATTTGCTTTGGTATATGGATCAGAAGCCATATTGCCCATTGAAGTTGAAATTCCATCCCTTCGTGTATCACTCAGTGGTATCATTTCAGATGAAGATTATAGGTTATCTAGATTGCAGGAACTGGAATTGCTAGACGAGCGTCGTCAACAAGCTGTAAATCATCTAACAACTTATCAACAAAGGATGTCAAGGAGTTATAATCACAGGGTGAAACCAAGGGTCTTTCAAGTTGGTGACTTGGTACTAAAGGAAAACCCTAGAAATCAGCAAGACAGGGAGAAGAAAGGAAAATTTGAGCCTAATTGGCTTGGTCCATTTGTCGTCATATCAGTGTATGGATCAGAAGCATATCAGCTATCAACGTCAGAAGGGGATCTGTTTGATGAACCTATCAATAGTATTCATCTCAGAAAATTCTATGCTTAAAACTCCTAGTGCACGAGGCAAAAATCTAAAATTGTTTCCTTGGTGAAAACCTAGCAAACAGGCATCTTGGCAAACGCAAAAATACAAAAAACATAAAAATGAGAAAAATACAAAAAAACAAAGGGCGTAATCAAAGCATTTGATGAAAACCTAGAAACAGGCGTCATATGTGATTCTAAGATCAGCTTTCCCATCTATTATGAACATATTGGGATCATTAGTTTGGCAAGTCAATATTGTTCCATATCATGTTAGTCATCTTGCCATCATTGCATCCATTATCAAACTCATGTCACATGGTCAACATATCACTCCATAGCTTGGGGGTAAAATCTAGATATCATTAGGGGCAATTAAGACGTACCAATTTCACCAGTCAATGAACACGACAGTATGGCAGAAAAACCAAAACAAAGATCAAAGCACAATGTCAATCATGATCAGAAAAGCATCAAACATCCATATCATATCGAAAATCCAAAAACATGTCAAAAAAGTAAGTCTGAAAAAGCAACTTTCAAAAACATAGGTCTGTGTCAGTCAAACTACGTGGTCTCTACGTGTGTAATGTAGGCAAGGCTAATCTTTGATCAGCCCTCGAGACCCCTAGGATTAGTTAGTAGGTTAGGTGATTCGTCAAAAGCCTCAGAAAATCCAAAGCAAAAACATGTCAAAAATTCAGGATGGATGATCTTAAATTTGAAAAATGATTGAAACACACTAAGTGAAAATGGATGAATTATATTTTGATTATCATTTCTTTGGAGTAACTCAATAATGTATAAAAACTAGAGATACAAGGAAAAAGAATGATGTTCTATTATCTGCTGTCTATATGATAATCATATAAATGTGTAAATTGTCAGGGGATGTGCTATGCAAATGTATCACCGATGACATTCAGAATTCACACATTGAAATGATTAATCACTACTTGTTTACGCAATGAATGCTCAGGTCATCTTGATTCAAGTATACCTCGATGCTTGTGTTCAATTGCAATATCAAAAATCATGAAAGTAATACCCAAGTCGTCATTGGATTAACACAACCATTGACACTCGTATTCACTTTCAACACGCCAAAATTGTAAGTGTGGAATGAGGTAAATAACATAAATACACTTCTTAATACGACATTATATCAATGATTAAACAAATTGAATCAATTCAACAAAGTAATCAATTGAAAGCATCTTATTGCTCTCTATCTCCAAAGATTTATTAAATCCTACTTTGCTCTCAAATTGTGTAAGCATATAAGACTGTTAAAATGACTATCTGAAGAACGACATGATGATAATATAATGCTAATAGATCTAGATAATCAAGCTTTTGCACCCTTACTTTGCAGGAATCCAGGCATCAACATTCAAGCAATCACATATCAAGCAATTCAACAATCAAGCTTCACAACAATGGCTGCCTCTTGGAGCTGCATTTATCTGTTTCACATCAATATCATGCTAGTTTAATTGATTTATCATTTAGCATTATATTATCATCATCTCGTTCTTCAGATAGTCATTTTAACAGGATTATATGCTTACACAATCTGAGAGCAAAGTAGGATTTAATAAATCTTTGGAGATAGAGAGCAATAGGATGCTTTCAATTGATTACTTTGTTGAATTGATTCAATTTGTTTAATCATTGATATAATGTCGTATTAAGAAGTGTATTTATGTTATTTACCTCATTCCACACTTACAAATTTTGGCCTGTTGAAAGTGAATACAAGTGTCAATGGTTGTGTTAATCCAATGACGACCTGGGTATTACTTTCATGATTTCTGATATTGCAATTGAACACAAGCATCAAGGTTTACTTGAACCGAGATGACCTGAGCATTCATTGCGTAAACAAGCAGTGATTAATCATTTCAATGTGTGAATTCTGAATGTCATCAGTGATACATTTGCATAGCACATCCCCCAACAATTTACACATTTATATGATTATCATACAAACAGTAGATAATAAAACAGCATGAATCCATGGTCTCCCTAGGAGACGATTGTATGATAAAGGTCAGCATTATATGGATAGGGGTAGGCAACACTATAGGTTTGACCTCAATAGGTAATGTGATCATTCTTAATGGTTGCCTATTAACATCATCAAATCCACAAATATTAACATCATTAAGTTGAATAAACCTCTTGTCCACACCAATTTTATCTAAGAGATGAATGCTACAAATATTAATACCTATCCCGTTGTTTATGAGAGTGTGCCTAGCTACAATTTCATTAAGGGCTCATGTTTATTTTGTATCTCAAGTGATGGTAATTCATGTTTAGGGAATGTGATTTCTAACTGTGTGACTTGCATACAATCAAAGGAGGATACTACATCATTCAATTTCATAGAAGATTGGATATTGTTCTTCTTTATTTGCAACATTTCTTGGAGTATTCGATTGTATGTAGGTGATGTTTAAACCAAAATCCCATAAGGATATCTTAGCGAGTATTTTTAAGATCTTCAACTATATTATGTGAAGGTGAACAAGGAGCACTAGGAAAAATATGTTGAGGCAATGGTAATGAAATGGGAGTAGTTTGTGGTTGCCTATTGTTCCATGTATTGTATGTGTAAGCAATAGTATTATAACTCGATTGCTGCAAAACATTGTTACTATCAAGTTGCATTATAAATTTCAAGATACCTCTTAGTTTCTTTTTAGGTGGTTCGATGATGGGGGTTGACTTAGGAGGCTCACTAATTAAAGGAGATCAAATTTGTTCAGTCATAACCTCAAAATACTTATCCTTATTTTGATTATCTTTTAGGGAAGGAGAGTCTATGGTTACCTCATCATTTTCATCTAAGGAAGCCTCATTACTATTGTTTGAAAGACATGCATCAATGTTGTCATTTTCTTGCACCATGATATATTCCCTAGTAGGAGAGTTTTTAAGAGAGTAACAAACTAGATGTTCATGACTTTCAATGGTTGGTTCTTCTAAAATGACTTCATCACAAGTAAGGGAGTTATCAATGGTTGGATTGTCTTTCTTATCAATGATGGCATCCTCTTGTTCAATAATCTTTTCCTTAGTAGGGGAAGAGAGACAAATATGACTCTCATAATTCTCATTGATTTGTTCTTCTAACACTAAAATATCTTCTTCACAAATAGGAGAGATATGGGGAGAAGACCAAGTTTTATTGTTATGATTAAATCCACCATCGTATTCTCTTTCACTAAAGCATTCTCATAAGTGGGAGGGATTAACTTTTTCTTAGCATGCTTAGAAAGATACGATACTAAAATTGTGTGACCAAAAACGAAAAGTACTTTTATCCATCTTATGCAATGCTTCAAGAATGTAAACAATGTGTATCCAAAAAGGAAAAGTACTTTTATCCAACTTATGCAAAGTTTCAAGAATGTAAACAATATATATCCAAAAATGAAAAGTACTTTTATCCAACTTATGCAAAGCTTCATGAATGTAAACATTGTGTATGCAAAAGTGAAAAGTATTTTTATCCATATTATGCAAAGCTTCAAGAATGTAAACATTTTCAGATTTGATGATTTTTGCTATTGAAATGATTTTAGAATGATTCAAAAAAATTACTACACTAAATGGATGGTTTGACCTAGATACATAAAACAGGAATTCCTGAAACTTTCTAAATTGATACAGTAGATTACCAGTAGGCTTAGGAAGTGCAGAAAACCCCAAAAAAGCTTAGAAAAGTTGGTTTTGTAGGCCTCCAAGAACTCATTCACCCAGGGGCGAATGGGTCCCTGTATAGTTTCTATTTAATTGAAAAATAATTTTTTTGAGTGATTAGACGTGTTCTCTATTTCAGGTCTCAAACTGGTATTTCTATAACAAAATTTTCCAAAATTTGATGTGTAAATGCAAGTAAAACTAATGACAAACGATGAACTATATGACACTTTTTGAAATGCAATTTTGATCCAATTTTTGAATTTGAATGATGAAAAACAAACTAACATGCAAAAACTATGCAAAATTAATGTAATATGCATGCAAATTTTATAATTTTTCAAATTTAAACAATGCAATAAATACAAATTTAAACCCCTATATGCAATGCAACCTTGTGCAAGATTTAAAGAACCCTAAATGTAATGCAACTAATGCAAACCTAATGCAATCTATTGCAAAACTTAGATCTAGGGTTAAAAGGGCTCCAATTTTTAGAAATGTTCTTATACAAGGTCGGGTTCACCAAAATGAAACATAGAAAAATAGGATGGGGGAATTTCCCAAAATGGAAAAGTGGATCCAAAGAGGGAAAAGGGGTGCTACTTCTCTAATTTCATTAAGAAATGAGATACACATAATGAAATGACTATCAACCTCAAAGTGAATCAAGTCAAAGTGTGAATCTACAAATTTCCCTTTTTTGCAAGGACGAGGGTCTAAGTCAAATAACATTTTGGGGAGAAAGATTACAAATAGAAAATCAGCTCCAAATTGTGATGTATAAGGTGGATTTGAAGATTAACCATAATATTGATGGAACCTAAGCATCTGGACAATTCGGAAGGGATAAATCTTGCATACCTCTCACAAAAAGTGTTTTCTCAAGGCTAATTGAGGACTCGTTTGCCCTATGGCGAATGGGTCCTGGCTAGGGCTCCTGAAAAATGCTTTTTGGGTTTTGTTCTCTTGTGTCTACACTACTAGATTCTCGAATCTTGCAGTCGAAAAGCCAAAAATAGATTTTGTACGTCAATTTATGTGATTTTACAAGAATGGTGACAACAAATGCAACTTTGAAAACTTTTCAAATTTCTTCATTTTTTTCTCTTCAAAGGATCTTCCACCTAAAACCTGCAAATACAAGAACAAGAGGAGAAAAATGTTATTTTTGGTGATGGGGGGTTTACCTTGTTCAAATCCTGTTTGAGTATTTAAACTTTGAAATGAAATCAAATAGGCATGAAGGATATGATGAAAGAACAATGCAATGTCACCACTCACCAAACCTTTGATTAAACCTTGAAATGCAAATCTACAACTAGCATGAAGTGGCCTCAATGGATGTGGATATTGATCTTGAAACTTGATTTGAGATAATGCCTTTGATATGCTTGAATGGATCATGAACTCTACATCACCATATTATATTATCTCAAACAACATGCATGATGCAAGAAAGCTTTGACATGATGATAAGATCTTGATTATCGTAATAATCTTCAATAATTATGCCCTTGAATGCCTTGCAAATGCTCTTGAAATTATCTTGAACTTGATCTAGCTTGATCTCATGAAATCACATAAAATTCTTTGGATGAAACATAGTGAAATGACCTCTTATTTATACATATATTAACATTAATTCCTGATAACATTGATTGCTACAACAAATTACTGATAAATCTGCTCTTTAATATTCTTGATAGTAATATTTTCTCATAGGATATCTTCATAAAGTGTGTTAGATTTCAAATGATAAAAAGACTATGTATTTATAGGTGTTTATCTAATTTCCCGAAAATTAGATTGCAAAAGCCGACAATTGCAATTTGAATTTAAATCATTAAAATGCTACCAAAAACATATTTTAAAATGGATCTTGGCACTTAAAGGGGACCCATTCACCCATGGGAGAATGGGTCTTGACCTATAAGTCCAAGACACACATATTCCATGGCGATTTAATTATTAATTGGATATATTTAATGTCGGTTCTCCTTTCAGAAATGAGAAAAAAAAGGCTTTGAAATGCATAATTTGGAAAATTAGAACTTTAATTAAGTCCAATAAATTAAGGGACCCAAAAATAGTGTAAAATTGTAAAGGTATACACTTTATTGCACTACATTTAGCCCCCACTTTAGTGAGAGTATGAACTTACACTCAAACTCACACTAAAGTAGACAAATATGTGTCAAGAGGGGTCCAAGTGCACAAATGTGAATGAGATAGGATGACAAAGATCAAGGTGGGTGCTCAAGCCCCTAGGATTGAAGATCCCATGGAAAACCAACATAAGCACAAAGGACACACATGCATGTAAGTTATGTGTAACAAGACAAGATACCTAAGCATACAATGTCAAAGCTAGTGCAAAAAAGAAAAAAAGGATGGATCAAGCCTCAACTATTTGTCCAACAAGAATAGATCAAGCCTAAGCTATTCAAGTCCAAAAAAAATACGCTCACAAGGGCTAGTGCAATTTTGTATACACTAGGTGAGCCCCAAACGCAAAAAGACAAGAAACACACACTTAAGTCATCGCAAGGTGTGTACCCATAAAAGGTGGAAGATGGGAAAATTCATCACAAAATGTGTACCCATACGTCAACCATACCAAAATTTATACTCCCTTATCACTTTGATAAGGTGCTACAAAATAATCAATGTGCTATGCCAATGCCACACGAAGTCCAACTCTCGTGAACAAAAGTGAAGCCAAAATATCAATCTAAAAATGAAACTCACCTTAGGAGGTGCACATGCCAAAATCAAATAATGCCAATATATGCTCCCACTTTAAAGGAATTTCTAAACACCATTCTATAAGCAATTACTTTAAAGTAGAAATGATGAATTCCAGTTGATAAAAGGACAATGAGAGAGTATTTCTAGAAAGCCCTATGTCAATGATATGTTTCCAAATAAATTTGCTTCATGAAGAATGGTTGCTCCCACATGCAATATCAAAAGATATCACATAAGGGATCGATGGATTCAGGGTCAACGTATGTCTTTGTTACAATGATATAATAGAGCTCAGAACCGTCATCATTCCTCAAATACTCATAGAAGAACGAAAACAAAGGAAGAATGACACATAGAGAGAAAAAGAAAAGAAAATCTTTTGGGTCGACATGGAAGAGACCTAGATGTGTCAACGCCTTGCATCGTCCCTAAAAGGAAAACACAAGACAAAAGAAAAGGCAGTTTATGACAAATAGAATAATGTAGATACAAATAGAAGAATGTCATGAAAAATTCACTTCCTTTGTATCGTTGCACCAACAGATTAATAAGGGTCATCCAAAGAAATCTTACGAACATAAATACACACTAAGCAACACAATACGAGGGATCACATTACATGCATGCAATCGACACAAAGAACATGAAAAGAAAAGAAAGAGATTATGTCACTAAAATAAAGAAAAATAGGTTATGGGATCAAATGTGGGGTATGATGGACCTATTCTTCCTCAATTCATTAGGAAATGAGATCCAAACCATAAAATGATTATCAACCCTTAGGTGAATCAAGTCAAAGTGTGAATCTACAGATTTCATTTTTGTGTCAAGACAGGGGGGTCTTGGTAAAACAACACTTTGGGGAGAAAAACTAAAAATATTAAATCAACACCAAATTACAATCTAACACTTGGAACAACTAGATTAAGCTCAATACTAACAAAACTAGAAAAAAAAATGCAAATCAAAGAGAGGTAGATCTGAATGTACCTTTCACCAAAAGTCAGTTCCTGAAGTTGATCTGGGACTCATTCACCCAATGGCGAATGGGTCTTGAGTTAGGGTTTATCTGCAAATTTCGAGAGCCTCTACTACAGATTTGAATCTTCCAATTTGTCTAGATTTTAGGTTTCGAAAAGCCAAAAATAAATTCTGCAAGTGAATTTATGTGATATGACAACTTTTTGCAACTTTAACAACTCCAGTTTTTCTCTTCAAGATTTCTTCCACCTAAATTTGCAATCACAAATCAAGAGGGAAAATGTTTTATTTTTGGTGAATGGGGGTTTGCCTCGGTCAAACCTCATTTTGTTAATCAAACCTTGAAATGAAATAAAATAGCATGAAAGGAATGATGACTGAACAACTCAATGTCACAACTCACAAAACACTTGAATAAAGCTTGGAATGTAAATCTGCAACTTGCATGAAATGGCTTCAATGGATGTGGATCTTGAACCTTGAATCTTGACTTGAAATAATTATTTGAATGCTTGAATGGATCATGAAACCTACATCATCATATTAGTTCCAAAAACATGTGTGATGCAAGAAGATTTTGATATGACAATTGGATCAAGTGATTGCTGCAATATATCTTCAATAAATCTGCTCTTGAATGCCTTGAATTTCTCTTGAAATGCTCTCGAAAGTTCTCTTGAATTCTACTTTAATCTCATGAAAATCTTCTAGGAAAAACATAGTGAAATAACCTTATATTTATATATGTGTATCCATAATTTCCTGAAATTCAAATATCACAAGTGAACATTTGAATATAGATTTGAATATGTTAAAATACCACCAAAAACATTATTAAAATTTAGGTCCTAGGTCTAAGGGAGGATCCACTCACCCATGGGAGAATCGGCCCTAGGTCCCTAACCCTAGGACACACATTGCTCAATGAGAAGTGTTATGTTAAGGCATTTATGAATGTAGGGTTTCCTCTTCAGAAAATATAATTAAATAGGCTTGGAAAATGAATTAAGGGGCCAATTAAGGAAAAATTAAGCTCAGTTAATTAAGGGATCCCTAAATAAGTGTGAAAGTGTAAAGGGATACACTTTACAACACTAAAATAAGGAACAATTAAGTCCAAATTAAGTGTGAAAATGTAAAAGGATACATTTTTTTACACTACAGTCACATGTGAGCCAACCTAAAGTAGGTCATCCACATCCCAATCTTTCTCATCATATATGGAAGGTGGATAACTAGCCAAAGGGACTACAACAAGTGCAATACTAGGAGCATCACCAGGTTCGACATGTGGTGGGTTACTCATATCAGGAGGATCATCACTATTTCCCCCATCTAAATTCATAGAAGTGGAAAATAGTAAATTTAATTCACTATACACTTCTTCATCAATTTTAGCAATCCATCATCTTCATCCAAGTTAATCACAATAGGAGGTCTAATGACAATATCCATTATATGTTCTTATTTTTTTTGTGGAAAAGAAATTTCATGTTGTGGAAAAGATGGTGAATCATCATGCTTTGTTTGAGTCAATTGTTGATATTGGATTGTTGGTTTATTCTTTTCTTCTAATTGATGAGCAATAGCACAATGTCTATGCCTATGACCTTTAGCATTTTAGTTTCTTCTTGTACGGTTTTCAAGTTGTGACTGTGTAGGAGTGGGTTTATCAACCATTAGTCTCTTTTCTTCCCTTAGGGGAGGAACACAAGGGACCTTTGAAAGTTGGGATACTACTTTCTCTTTAGGTTTATAAACTTGTTTGGTTTTAGGAAGCACAAATGGAATTGTATGGTTATCTCTTGGTCTTTTGTAGGACATAGGTGGTGGAATAACATCATACTTAGTTTGATTATTCCAAAGAGATTTTGGTTTAAGCATAGGTTCATCCAAAACAATTGGAGTGGGATGAACAATTATAGATCTTTCAATTTCAGGTGGGATATTAGCAAGGGATAACTCCAATATATATACACTTTTCTTTGAAATTTTGATATGATTTAAAGGAAAAATCCTCACGAGGTGCAATAGGTTCCATAGGTTCGAGCCAAAATAAATCTATTGAAAAGTTCCCATGGGAAGACAAAGGATTAAATCCACTATGATGCAGTATAAAAAGTTGGTTGTCAAATGGAAATTTCAAGCACTTGTGAATGGCCGACGGGACGACATTCATGGAGCGTAGCCATGGATAGCCTAACTTCACATGAAATTGATCCGACGTTGAGATGATGGAGAATGATACATTCAATTTCTTTGGTCCAAATTTTAATGGAAGAGTGATCGAACCTATTGTAGGGCGAGAAAAACCATCATGTGTTTTGATCCATGCTTTTGATTGTTCATAAAGATCTTGGTAAAGTTCATGCACAAATAAGAATTCCTTAGTGATGACATTCTCTACACACACGAGATCTATTAATATCCCATTTGTAGGTTTGTCGTTGATTCTTCTAGCTATGTAAAGAGGACCATCAAGTGCATGTTTAATTATATCACTATTTGAGAAAGCAATGTCAAGAGACAAGTTGGTTTGGCCCTTACAAGGTTGAACATCAATTAATCTAATCATGGCATCTAGATCATCCCCATTATCACTCTTATCATCATCAGTTATATCTTGTATCTTGTTAACATTCATCACATCATTCTTATTATCACTAGATTTCATAAATGAGATGGAATGGTTTGGCATTGGATTGGTAAAGATTTGCAAATTTTGTTTGGGTGGGGCAACATATATATTTCCTTGATCATTAACACCACCCAACTAGACGTGATTAGAATCAATGAGGTCTTGCACTATATGTTTAAGATGCCTGGATTATTTTGTATCATGTCCACTTTGTTGGTGATATTGGCAAAAGATATTTGGGTTATAGTTTGGAGGTAAAGGCTTAGTGGTATCAAGGGTCTAATAGGAGGTAAGGTGATTAGGTTCTTTCTCAAGAGTTGCAACATAATCGAATGGAGGGTATCAAGTAATAGGGGGAATTGCCTATTCATATCCCAAAATTGGTATGGATTTGGTGTTTTTATGGCAGCCACTTGAGGTTCAACATGGTGGGTTGTTTGAGGTTGATGTATCTGTATAAAGCCTTTTTTTTGTTTCTTGAATGGTTAAAAATTGTTATGAGGCACGGGTTTAGATTTTTTAGGATGGGTTGAAGCAATTTTTCCTACAAATTGATTAAGCGAGTTTTGATAATCATGGAGAGCATGCATAAGTGCATAAAGGAGAGAAATTTCATCATCCCAAGCTTATCTTGGATTTTTGTTTGTAAATTGTCAATGAACATTCTTTGAAGATCAACATCAAGAAGTTTAATATTAATTTGTGAGTAAAGAAGTTGATAATGCCCTATAAAATCAATGAACTTTTCATTTACATTTTGTTTACATTGCATCAAATCAGGTAGGTGTAGAGTCTAACTAATGTGTTGTAGACTTGTGTAATTCAGGGGTGTACTTAGTTGAATAATCCACTCGACATTGCAATCCTACATTAAATTATCAACCAAGGTCTATAAACTTATGATGGTTTTTCACTGTATGTGCACCATGAGAAACTTCTAATCTATCATCATTGTGTGAAAGAGTAACTAAAATTCAATAAATTATACAAAACACAGTTAATGCTGAAAATAAACATTTTTACACAGTAGTTGTTGCGAGTGCCTTTAGCAGTGGTTATAGGTGACTAAAAATAATAAACTGAATTCTCTCCTTCTATATTATCTTATATATATCTTTTGCTTGATTACATACTCAAATATATAGGCTATCAAGCATCTAATAGGTGCCCCATCATTCCTTTAAACAAGGAAAAGGATAATTCTTCAAATGACACAAATACAATGACTGGACAATAGAGTCCTATTACAACTTTTCATATAGCTGATTGGAAAAGAGTTTGTTTGAACTCTTTTATGATCAAACTGGTTTTTTGGAGATTTGTTGATGTGTATAAATATCTAGCAATCCATATCCAACTTCTTTTCAAGTTAAAACTCAGAGTATAATAAATGGTGGAGGTCAGACTAAATCTTTGCCCTCTCAGTCGCCACTTTTTACTCAGTCAACTTCTATTATTAACAACTCCTTTATTATTGTGTATCTCTTCAAACACTTTCTGGGTTTCGTGCTCCTCCTTTTCAACTTTCCAGATCTTTTTGAAATTCTAAATTTCATTACGAAATGGGGGAGATATGCCTGTTTTATTGAAACAGGATCTTTGACTTTTTCTGCACTTTTCCAGCAACAACTACATTTTGACAACTGTCAACTTGTCTCTCTTCTTTTCAGTTGCATGAATGACTCATTCCTTCCACAAATGATATTTTAATCCTTCTACAAATACTTGACATTTAATAATTATCATTCATCATAATATATCATCATAATTTAGAATCAACTAACTAAAACATACAAATGTCTATAAATCATCATTAATTATAGTTAATGCTTTAGGGAATCAAGGTAAAGTTCATAAATATCTTAGGAATTATATTATAACATCATAAGCATGGATTAAATCATAAGGAATGGTGAAATAAATAGGACAAATAATAAGCTCATCATTCCCCCCAACTGAAGTTCTGCTTATAATTATCATTCATCATAATATATCTTTATTCAGATCCTCATCACCACCATCACCCTGAACATTATGTTGAGAATTGGGAATGGAAATAGAAGCCTTTGAGATGGTTGAAGAGGAAGAACATTCTTGAGTGTCACTTCTTTTCCTTGAAGAACTATCTTTGACTTTTTTTGCACTTTTCCAGCAACAACTACATGTTGACAACCTTCAACTTGTTTCTCTTCTTTTCAGTTGCATGAATGACTCATTCCTTCCGCAAATGATATTTTAATCCTTCTACAAATACTTGACATTTAATAATTATCATTCATCATAATTTAGCATCAACTAGCTAAAACATACAAATGTTTATAAATCATCATTAATTATAGTTAATACTTTAGGGAATCAAGGTAAAGTTCATAAATATCTTAGGAATTATATTATAACATCATGAACATGTATTAAATCATGAGGAATGGTGAAATAAATAGGACAAATAATAAGCTCATCATTCCCCCCAATTGAAGTTTTGCTTGTCCTCAAGCAGGAGATGGACATTGGTTAGACATGAAAGCTACCAACATGAAATCAAATGAATTTATCTTGCCTTCTTTTAATCAATATAGAAAAATTGTTGTATGGATGTCTCCCCATATTCTCTTAACATCTTCTCTATTTAATTCATTCTCGAGAGAACATGAATAACATCTGCTACAGCTACCCCTAAATGCTTTTATCTTTTGTCACTTTAAGGCAATAATGGCAAAGGGAAATCAATAGAACAATATATCAATTGAAGCAAACATAATCATGAATGTAGGGGGTAGGTATGAAAATATACAAGAAAGGTCATCCTCCTATGGTTTAGGACAACAATACAAGGCATGCACATTTCCCCCGAGCTGAAAGGTCATTTGTCCTCAAATGCTAATGTTGGATGCGGGCGACAAAATAAATCAGTTATGAAGCATGCAATTAGAACAATGATAATTGATGAGCATATTGTAATGCATAGGTAGTTAATTAACTAAAAATGATAAATATTACTAATGAATGAGAATCATAAATGTAATTACCTGCTATGATGTAGTGAAAAGTTGTAAATTTGGTGAATAGCTGAAAGTATAGGTTCCTGAATAGCTAAATGTACAAGTCCCTCTAAGAGTGGCTGCATATGTATCATCGATAGTTGTTGTAGGCTTCTTGGGTACTCACTATAGAAAAATTCTATCCATCCAATGACTTCTAATGTAACTTTAGATGTAGTCCATTACCATTGAATAAAATCTGATTAGATCAATTGAACAACACCAATTGAATAGACATTCTTGATCCCATGAAGACCCAACCACGTAATGGAAACTCTTTGTTTTTGATAGTCATGAATCACAACCTTGAAAGAAAAATGACTTTGGAATATGACCAAACAACCAACTATGAATACCTTTGAAATAGTCATCTAAACAAGAAGAAATGGGGAAACAAAATACACCAGACAACACCCAACTAACTATGCTTCAATAGTTGGAGAAGAAGATATCTAAGACATTGTGCAACAACACTTATTGAATGAAAAACATATCCTAACCTACACTAACCAACAAATAAAACTTGATCAAACAAAACCATTGACTAGTTTTGTGAAATATTTTCCTTTCCTTAGCAACTTACAATGCTTCACATACTTGTGAGCAACCAAAAAGAGGTGCAATATAAGTAGAAACTTAATAAAAAACTGCAATAATTTTTGACATACATAAACAAACTCACTTATTACTTCATTTTGACAATACGTACTTTTGTTTTGAAGGAAATAAGTAAGCTAAGACCATTCTTCTTTAACTACAACTATGTATTTAGCTTCATCTTCAGTTGTAACTTCATGCTTGAATGCAAGCATGACTTGTGATGTTTTTTTGGCCTCCATTTCAACTAGATGTCTGATAGGAAATCCATGTGAAAGAATAAATTTTGAACCCTCCTTGTTGGTTTCATGCTGATGGGTTGCTTCTTTTGATAACATCATAGAATTTTTTGCAAGATGCTCATGTTGCTCATGTTTTTTCTCTACAAAAGATATTGGTGTTGCATCTAAAGTTGAGCAAAACACCTCTTAGTAATCCCAAAATTGGTCTTCTTCAATCTCTTCTTTACTTTTATGCATGGGAATACTTGTTTTGACTTCATAGAAGCTCTCTTCTTCAAGTAGGAGTTTTGATTTGATATCACATTCATCTTGACCAACAACCTTGTGTATAATAACTTCTTCATTTTGCAAAACAAGGTTGTCTTATTTAGCATCAATTCTTTAACAAAATTCTTCTATGATGTTAGAGAAAATGTCTTCATTGATTTCCAATTTACTCTTTTTAGGCATATAAATCTGATCCATTTTCTGCTGCTAAATATGATTGTCGTAACTTTCAAAATGCCTAATAATCCTAAGTAGTTTGAATAGAAATTATGATTCTACAAAAGCAAGGAAGAACTTTTAAGAAACTTAGAGATTCTCATGGCTTGACACCATCCCTGACAATGACTCCAAAAATGTAGATTCTAACTAATGTGTTGTAGAATTGTGTAATTTAGGGGTGTACCTAGTTGAACAGTCCACTTGACATTGCAAGCCTACATTAAATTATCAACCAAGGTCTGTAAACTTATGATGGGTCTGCACTGTATGTGCACCATGAGAAACTTCTAATCTATCATCATTGTGTGAAAGAATAACTAAAATTCAATAACTTAAACAAAACACAGTTAATGCCGAAAAGAAACCTTTATGCATAGTAGTTATTGCGGGTGCCTTCAACAGTGGTTGTAGGTGACTAAAAATTATAAACTAAATTCTCTTCTTCTATATTATGTTCTATATATCTTTTTCTTTATTACATACTCAAATATATAGGCTAACAATAATCTAATAGGTGTCCCATCATTCCTTCAAACAAGGAAAATGATTATTGTTTAAATGCCACAAATACAATGATTGGACAATAAAGTCCTATTACAACTTTTCATCTGGTTGATTGGAAAAGAGTTTGTTTGAACTCTTTTATGATTGAACTATTTTTTGGATATTTTTTGATGTGCATAAATATCTGGCAATCCATATCCAACTTCTTTTCAAGTTAAAACTTGGAGTATAATAAATGGTGGAGGTTAGACTAAATCTTCGCCTTCTCAATCGCCACTTTTTACTTAGTCAACTTCTATCATTAATAGCTCATTTATTATTGTGTATCTCTTCAAATTCTTTCTGGATTTTGTTCTCCTCCTTTTCATCTTTCCAAATCTTTTAAAAATTTTGAATTTCATTAAGAAATGAGGGAAATATGTATGTTTTACTGAAACTGCCTTTTTGACTTTTTCTGCACTTTTCCAACAACAACTACATGTTGACAACTGTCAACTTGTTTCTCTTCTTTTCAGTTGCATGAATGACTCACTCCTTCAACAAATTATATTTTAATCCTTCTCCAAATACTTGACATTTAATAATTATCATTCATCATAATATATCATCATAATTTAGCATCAACTAACTAAAACATACAAACGCTTATAAATCATCATTAACTATAGTTAATGCTTTAGGGATTCAAGGTAAAGTTCATAAATATCTTAGGAATGATATTATAACATCAAGAACATGGATTAAATCATAAGGAATGGTGAAAAAAATAGGACAAATAACAAGCTCATCAGTAGGGCCATCTTAAGATTAATGCGCACTTGGAAATGGTTGAGAAATGCATCAACAAACTCATTAAATGAGTGGATTGAGTTATTCGGTAAGGAACAAAACCATGTCAAGGTTGTATCTTTTAAGGACCTAGGAAAAATCTTAGCTAAGAGCTTATCTTAAAAAATGAAGTCACTACATAAGGTTGTATATGTTGATACATGGTTTCTAGGATCTCCTTTACCACCATATTTCTCAAATCTAGGTATCTCTATGCCTTGTGGCATTTGTGTTCTCATTATCTTCAATGAAAATGGGCTTCTTTTGACATATTGTGAAGATTGTTTGTTTTGTTTTTGGCTCAATGTTGTTATTTATTGTTGAAGGGATGTGACATTTTGCAAAATTTGGTTTATGATAGAATCATTGGTTGTATTTTGAGATGGACATGAGTATGTGTTAGGTGGGAAACTAAATTGCAAGTTTTTAAGAGGCAGGGGGTTTGGAGATATGATGTTTGAATTCACAAAAATAAAAGGATTCCCAGTGGAAATGCCCAAAGTTGGAGTGATATTGTTGGTTGGTTGCATTGTTGTAGTAATAGTTGGATGAGTATATGTAGGAATAAAAGCTCTGGTTGTAGGGGGATGAATTTGATTTCCTCCTTGACTTTGAGTGTATCCCAAATCTTGAGCACAACTGGCCATTGTAGGAATATGATTATCAATAATGTGATCTAGGCTACACATAATCTCTAATCCTTGCTCATTATCAAGCATTCTCCTCATGTTATCTATGATAGGAGCAACAGTACCAACAATATACTTTGTACTCACAAAATCTTGAAGTTTTTCTAAAGCTTTGTCCATTTGTTTCAGCTTCTCTTGAGGGACATGAGAAACCCAGGTTTCCACATAAGTGGTTGATGGTAAGGTGGTCATAGGACATGTGACATCAAGGATGTGGTCCAAAATGGGTTGACTAGTGTCAACACTGTGAGTGAAAGAGTTGGAAAACTCAAGATCCATGATGGATGTACTAGCATGGGATGCCATGAGTCTTGAACTACATCTCACTGAATTATTAGTAGTAGGAAACTAGGTTGTGATACTCATACAAGTTTCACAAAACCAAAAGTGCACCCAAAATGGAACAAAAAACTAAATAAAGATAGTAAACACCCAAAATAAGGTTGTAAAATGCAAGTATTGAAGAAGATATTACAATATTTAAATATGAAATATGATGATTGATTTTAAGATGCAAAATCCTAAAAAATGATTACTTTTGAATGCCATTTTTGATCTTAAACAATGTATTTTCTTTCACCAATTGATCTAAATGCAAACATCTACATAAATGTGCATTTTTTGAAACTGAAATAAAGATTTGCAAGTACAAGGAAATGAAGCAGACAAAGATAGATATGTGTACATAATTTTACAAAATAATCTATACAAGGGCAAGTTTGCCCAAGGGTGAATGAGTCTTTGCACATGGTTTTGAAAAAATGAAATCTAAGTGTTTGACTTGATATTTAAGCTCAATGTTCCTAATTGTAAACATATTCTTTAGTGATAGTTTTTCCAAATTTTTTGATTAAATGTAAATACAATTGTGTGGGAAAATGGATCCTAAAAGATTTTTTATAAATTAAGTTGTTTATAAAACTTAGGAATCTCAATAAGTGTCATTCCCTAGGAATTTCATTAGGAAAGAGATCACAAGGTGTAAAGATTAACTTTCAACCTCAATGGTGAGCCAATTAGACCTAGAGCTCAATCCTTAGGATAATAGGACAAATCTGAAACCAAACTAAAATGATTTGAAATGCTAAAAATAAATGAACAACAAGACCTAATACCTAAAATTCAGGTTTAAAAATGTATAGAAACAAAAATGATAATTTGCAAGCAGATTTGAGAAGGGTCTGATGTCATGCACCTGCCACGAAAAGTTATTTTTGAGGTACATGCTAGGGAAATTTTTTCCCTTGGGTGAATGGGTACTTGTTAGGGCTTCCAAAATAACTTTTGAAAGTCCTTTGATGTTGGATCTTGGCTTCTATTTGACATAAGTCTCCTTGTCAGAAATTCAAAAATAAATTTTGCAACTTAGTTTTTGTGGCTTGAGAACATTGATGACAACTTGTGCAACAATGCAAAATTGCTCCTTGAACATCTCTTTAGTTCTTCATCAACCTGTAATATGCACATACACAAAGAGGAAACATTGTTTTGTTTGTATGGGGGTTTGCCTTGGTCAAACCCCAAGTTTGGTAATTAAACCTTGATAGAAAGATAATGAAAAAGGAAGGAAATGATGAATGAACAATTCTTGCTACAACTCACCACCCTTCAATGGATTCCCTTAGAGGATTGAAGTTAAACACATCTCTCTAAGGAACCTGATATTTCTTTTCTTGATTGATCTGGATACTTGAAATGCATGGATACTTTAGGATCAACAATGCACATATTAGCCTTCACAAGATGACATGAACACACAAGCTTGAACACCATGATAGGATCTTGATTTCTACAAAAAATATCTAATAAATATGCTCTTGAATGCTCTTAACACTAATATTTTCTCATAGGATTTCTCTCATAAAGTATGTTAGATTTCAAATGATAAAATGACTATGTATTTATAGACCTATTTATCAAATTTCCCAAAAAATAGATTCTAAAAGCCAATAATTGCAAGTTGATTTTGAATCATTAAAATACCACCAAAAACATGTTTAAAATGGGTCTTGACACTTAAAGGGGACCCATTCTCCCATGGGTTAATGGGTCTTGGCCTATAAGTCTAGGACACACATATTCCATGGTGATTTTATTAGTAAATGCATTTATTTAAAGTTAGTTCTCCTTTCAAAAAATAGAAAAAATAAGGCTTTGGAATGCATAATTTGGAAAATTAGAAGCTTAATTAATTATAATAAATTAAGGGACCTAAACATAGTGTGAAAATGTAAAGGTATACAATTTCCTACACTACAATGTCATTTGTGTAGGTTCATTGAGAAGAACTCTTTCAAAAATGTGAGTGACGTCATTTAGAAGTCCACATGGCAACCTTCCATAGCTCCACGACTTGAAATGGGACCCGCCTTGAAGAGATTGTAGACTCATGGAATCAATGAAAGATGTCCACATGTCACTTTCCTATAATTTCGCTCCTAAGAATTGGGCCCACTTTGAGGAGTTTGTGAACTCATGGAACCATGCCAAATAATGTAGTTGTTGACCTTTCTCACATAACCATGCCAAATAATGCGAGTTGTTGACCTTTCCATGGTTCTATGAGCTCTTTTGGCTTTAGTGAATGAGATCTCATGGACATGTGAAAACCAATGAGAAAGAGAACAAATGTCACCCTTCCACCATTCCATATTTTCTCTTATACTTAATATAATATTACCTACAAACTATAAAAAATAAATAAAAACATGACGCATGGCAAAGAGTTGGTTCACTAAAGGCATTAGCATGGATTCACTTAAGTCCTTTTAATCTACACATGCGGTAATTCAGATAGGTTGTTTCTAAGAAAGAATAAAATGGGCCAGTAACCTTATGATATAAAAGGGTTTCACATACAACTTAAGGCACAAGAAACTACGTAGAGAATTCAATGAACAATTAGAATAAAAGTGCAAGATGAAGTTAGGGTTTTTCGACCTTAATGCATAAAGAGCAATTTTTTGCAAAACCCTAGCAAGAAAGACAATATTTTTTCATTTTGAACACAAATAGGAGTAGAGAGCCAGAAAATTGAAAATGTACCACCAATCACCACTATTTAATATTATGGATTTATATGAGTACCATTAAAGTGATATGGAAGAAGGTAAAGTAGAGGTGAATTGGAGAAAACATACTCCTAAGTAGTAGATAGAAGAAATTAAGGAGACACTTGATAAATGGTTGTAAAGATAACTAGAAGTAAATAATATAAATAATATTTGGTGAACTAGTAATGAGTTAAAGAAAGAATCAATGTGGAAACCTATAGCTAAGGTGAAAAATATTTATTTTCCTCTATCCATTCCAAAGTGGTATTCAAAATTTTATTACACAAGGTGCCTGGTGCAAGAGCATCCATGACATAAGAACAAACTTGTATCACCCAAAATTATTTTCTTTATGCTTGTTTTATTTTATAGTATCATAATAATTTTTCAATCATCATATACTCTTACTAAAAAGGCTTAATATAATAGAGATATATTCTTGTTCCAGTCATCATTCCAAGAATATTAAAGTTTTAGATAAATATCTTACTATGTGACACCACATATTAATTGTAGAGCTTCAAAGTTGATATTAGAGTTGCATGATGGTTTGTTTTCACATTAATATAGTGTGATGTCTCAAATTATCCATTATTCAAGGGTATGGCTAATGCGAAACTAATGTTGGTCAATGGTATGAGATTCCAATGAAAATAGAACCAAACTAATGTGAAACTTGTATGCAATAAAAAGGCTACACTGAATTAAAATATGGATATTAGCTTGAGCAATTGATTGGTAGGATAAATGAACTAGAGAGAGAAAAACCAGTTGCATGTTTGAAGACATTTGGAGAAGTTGGTGTTATCATTGATGTCAACCACATGCGTTGTCATTTCTGTCAAATCGTTGATGGAAGAGGTGTTAATTGAATTATCTGAGTGTGCATGTATAGTTGAGATATTGAGAAAGTGTTGTGAGTACATGGAGCTATCTTTATGATGAAGATTTTAGAGATGATGTGAGATGCTCAGATAAGCTGAGATGATGTATCTAGTGCTTGGTTTTTGTGTGCCTTTGAGAAAACTTGAAGAAAAGAGAAAACAAGGTGATGAAGGTGTGTTCAGTGGTTCAAAATGTGCTTCATGTTTATTTTGTGTTGATGCTATGCCTATGTGGTTCATATAGGTTTGTGAGAGATGTTCAAAGATGTTATATTCAAGAGACCCAGTATGTTGGATCATTGTATAGTAGAATTTGTGTTCACCAGTGTGTGATTGAGTATTGTAGAGGTGTCTGGGAGAAATTTTTTGGCTCCATGTTTCTCCATAGTTATGCTTCAGGTCTTATGATTCTAAAGGTGTGTTGATGATATTGGTAGTTTACCTTAGTCAAGAGGATTTGAGGTTTTGTGCTTTGAAAGATAAGTTTTCTAGTAACAGTGTTTGGCAAAGTTGTTTGAGTGTACTAGGTTTGTACATTCTTCATATGGAAGTTGTTGCAAAGGATTTTGATGGATTTTAGGGTGTTGGAGGAATATTATAGATTGTGTTCAAGCGTGGAGTGTGGTTTGCAAGTCATCTTTGAGTTTGATGAACCATGCACTTAATTGATTAATGGTGTTTGCACAAGTAACGATCGACCTGGTGCTTACACTACATGCACAGGATAAATATTGTTTGTGGTAGTGTGTGGTTAAGTGGTGTTGTTGATTTGGGTCCCAATTAAGTTTTGATGTGGTCTGCATTCACTTCTATCTGCCACAAAAGTGTTTTGGTGCTGACCTAATTTGAATTTGCACATTTGAGGTGCATTGCCGACCTTGGAGAGGGTTTAAGTATGAGTTGAATTGTTGAAGGAGGTTAAGATAGATGCAAGATAGATGAATATGTGAAGTGTATGATGCGAGTGATGTAAAATTGAGTAGAGTAGTGCAAACTCTCAAGAGTTGGATTACCAAATGTAGTGAGAAAAAAGGTGTCTACAATCATTCAAATAGATTGTGAAGGTGTTGGAGATATTGTGGTGGAATCTTTGTTGCATTGAGATCATGTTCTCTATGTAACATTTCTTCTCTATATTCTTTTTGTACTCCAGAAGTGAGCCTTGGTTGTGATCCTTTCTAGATAGTGTGTCCTATTTTGGTAGTGAGCCATTGTAATTGGTTTTACTATTACTTATATTGTGAGCTAATCTTCACCATGGTTTTTCCCTTCTTGGGTTTTCCACGTAAATCTGGTGTTCTCTTGTGTTTGGTGTTGAGTTGTTTAAGTTTCTGTTATCTGCTTTTCATGTTAAAAATTCATAACAGATTAAGGGTTTAATGAATGCTTGTGGATCTAAATGTTAATGAGGGTTTTGATGTTTTGATAAGATACAACTGATTCACCCTCTCTCAATTGTCTTGTTCATTCAAAAATTGGTATCAGAGTGATGTTACTTGGAGAAAAGCTTAACAACTTGAGGTAGATCTAGGATGGCAAACAAGAAGAAGATCCCTATGTTTGATGGCATAGACTATGCATTTTAGAAAGTGAAGATGGAAGGCTATCTTGTTTACCTTGGATATGATGTTTTGCAATTAGTGAAGACTAATTACACTCTACCTACAAATGGACCAAGCACAAGTGATGAGATCAAGGCCTATGAAACAAATGGTAAAGCAAGGTTTGTTCTTTTGAGTAGTCTTGCAAATTCTAAATTAGTGAAAGTCATGGATTTGAAAACTGCTAAAGAAATTTGGGATAAGCTAGAAAGTATTTATGAAGGAGATATTATGGTCAAATAAGCTAAGATGCAAAATCTGAAGACATAATTTGAGAACCCGTGAATGTTTGAAGAGAAAATATCACAAGCTACATGCAGAGAGTTGATGAAATTGATAGTGCAATCAGAGGTCTTGGAGGAAAGGTCAAAGAAGCTAAAGTGGTAAGGAATTTTTTTTAGAACCCTTACTAACACTTACAGTTATAAAGTTGCTTCTATTGAGAAATCTCAAAACCTAGATTAGTATTCTAGAGATCAATTGTATGGCTCTTTAACTGCTTTTGAGATGAGAGAGTTAAGTACTAAAAATGGTGCGAAGACTGAGATTGCTTTAAGGCTACTAAAACAAAGAAGAATGAAGAACCAGTTGAGGAAGATATTGATGATGTGGAGGATAAATTTGTGAGAAGGATGAGAAGAGGTATTGGTAAGTATAAATATAAATTAACTTTCAAATGTTTTAGTTGTGGAAAAATAGGTCACTATGCTTCAAGATGCCCAAACAAAGCTATGAATGGAAAAAACAACTTGAGAATAAAGGTAATAAAGTTAAGAAAAGATATTAAATGTTAGAGAAGATGCTGGTATTTTTGATGATGAATCGAATTATGGAGATCCTGATGATGATGAATTCTTGTTCTTGGATTTAAAAGAAGAATATGTTTCTGCTAACTCTAAAAGATGTTTGAAGGAAAGTTATCTAGAGACAAAGGAGACAAAGGTTAAGGCTGAAGGTACTTTGGTATTTGCTTTTCATGTTAGAAAAGATAAGAAATATTAGATCATTAATAGTGGTTGCTCAAATCATATGATTGGAGACAAGAGTAAGTTTGTTAAACTTGAAAAATATGATGGAGGACTTGTTAGATTTGGAGATGATTCAGGTGCTAAGATCTATGGAATAGGTTCAATTAGTTTTGATGGAAAGAATAATACTGATGATGTTTACCATGTCAAGGGTTTAAGGCATAACCTTTTGAGTGTTGGAAAAATGTGTAGCAAAGGATATAATCTTATGTTTCAGGATGATGGATGTGAGATTAGAAAAGGGTTCATAACTATGATTACTGTTGGAAAGAGGACAAATGAAAATGTTTATTAGCTTAAGAGTGTTGATGGTCATCGTTTTATGTCTCAAATTAATGAAAGTTGGTTATGGCACATCAGGATGTGTCACATCAATTTTAAAACTTAGTTAGAATCAATTTAGTTTAATCAACAAGAGATTTGCCAAGGATTATAAAGCCTATCAATGTTGTCTGCAAAGAATGTCAGATTGGAAAGAAAACAAGAAGAAGTTTCAAGGGTAAAGAACAATCTTCTATCAGATTATTGGAATCAATTGGTGCATATAGACCATTATGGGAGTGATAATTCTTCACTTGGTGATAGGTATTTTATACTTTTGATTGATGATTATTCTAGAATAACATGGGTTACTTTTCTTAGAGAAAAATATGAAGTTCTAGATAAATTCAAAGCATTTAAAGAACTATGGTTAAGAATGAAATGGATTTGAAGATCAAATGTTCGAGGTCTGACAGATGTGGAGAATTCACCTCAAATGAATTTAACATGTTTTGTGAGAATCATGGCATAAAGAGGTACTTGTATGCCCCTAGAACTCCTCAACAAAATGGAGTGGTTGAAAGGAAAAATAGGACCGTTCAAGAAGCTGCAAGGACTATAATGAAAGAAGCTAACCTATCAGAACTCTACTGGAGAGAAGAAATTCATACTATTGTTTATATACATAACAAAGTTCAAGAAAAAGAAAACCGTACAAAGACTCCCTATGAGTTGTGGTATGAAATGATGCCTACTGTCAAGTACTTTAGATTGTTTGGAAATGAATGCTATATCAAAAGAGATGAAGAAAACTTAGGAAAGTTTGATGCAAGGTCTGATGAAGGTATCTTCCTTGGATATTCTACTAAAATCAAAGCTTATAAATGTTACAATAAAAAAATAAAAAATATTGTTGAGAGTGCAAGTGTCAAAGTGGATGAAGATCTGCATAATTTAGTGGTGGTAGATGGATATGAATTAGATGAACCTACTTATAGAGAAGATGAATAAAAAGTTAACCTGAATAAGAAGCACAAGATGAAGAGGAAGAAGCTCTAGCAAAGACCCCTAAAAATCCTAAGTATGTGAAGAGAAATCATTCCGAAGAACATATCATTGGAGGAAAAAGCAAATGAGTGTTGACAAGAAGGAAAGTTGCTGAAGAAGAGGTAAATTTATGTCTAATTTCTAAAGTAGAACATAAAATAATGATTGAGGCATGCAGGGATGAACATTAAAGATGAAAGCTATGGAAGAACTTAAATGCAAATTGAGAAGAATCAGACTTGGGAACTTGTCCTATGACCAACAAACAAGAATATAATTGGATCTAAGTGGGTGTTCATAAACAAACTAAATGAGAATGAAGTGACCTAAGAAACAAGGCAAGACTTGTGTGTAAGGGCTATGCATAAGTTGAAGGAATAGACATTGAGGAGACATTTACTCTGGTGGCTAGAATGGAAGCAATCAGGATGTTTTTGGTATTTACAACACACAAGGATTTCAAAGTTTTATTAGATGGATGTGAAGTCTGCTTTCTTGAATGGAGAGTTAGAAGAGGAAGTATACATGGAACAATCGAAAGGATTTTAGTTATCAAATAAATATAATATGGTTTGAGAATTAAAAAGGCATTGTATGGATTGAAGAAGCTCCTAGAGCTTGGTATGCAAGGTCAGATAAGTATTTGATACATCAAGGATTCAATAAAGGCATCACAAAAAGTAAAATTTACTTTAAGGTTAAGAAAAATAAAATCTTGATTGTAGTTGTGTATGTTGATGACATAATTTTTGGAGGCAATAACGCTATGTGTAAGAAGTTTGCATAAGAGATGTAGAAAGAGTTTGAGATTTCTATGTTTGGGGAGATGAATTTATTTCTTGGGCTACAAATCAATCAAACAAATAAATGCATATTCATTCCATAATCAAAGTATGTCAAAGAAATGTTGAAGAAGTTTGGAATGGAAGACTCCAAACCAATATGTAATCCTATAGTTACTAGTTGCAAATTGAGCAAGAATGATGAATCCCCTAAGGCTGATTAAAGCAAATACAGATTTATGATTGGTGAACTGCTATATCTAACTACTACTAGATTAGATACCATGCATGCAATTTATCTTGTGGCTAGATTTCAAGAATATCCTAGAGATTCACATGTTGTAGTAGTGAAGAGGATATTTAGATACCTAAAGGGAATTCTAGATCATGGCTTGTGGTATCCAAACGATACTAATTTCACATTGAGTGCTTACACATATGCAAATTGGGCTAGTTGTGTGGATGAGAGAAAAATTACAAGTGGTGGTGCATTCTTTCTTGGATGTAGGTTGGTGTCATGGCTAAGTAAGAAATAAGATCCAGTTTTTTTATCTACTATAAAGGCTGAATACATTACAACAACATCTTGCTACACACAAGTGTTGTGGATGAGGAAAACATTGAAGGATACTAGAGTGGTGTATGATGAGCCTAATTCTATCTTTTGTGACAATACAAGTGCAATAAACATTTCAAAGAACCCAATGATGCATTCAAGGAAAAAACATATTTCAATCAGATATCACTTTCTAAGAGAAAAAAATATGGAGAATGAAGTGAAGCTTGAATATGTACCTACAAAGGATTAGATTGCTAACATATTCACTAAGGGTTTTCTTAAGGATACTTTTGAGTATCTCCAAGAGAAGTTGGGGCTTATTGTTTATCCTTATTTGAACTAGATGCATAAGGAGATGCATCAGCCCAGTGGATCTCATGATCTATCCTTTATTCTGGAATAATGTTGGTAGGCTACCTCTTAGGAGGAGTATGTAGTGGTATTGTAGATTGTTGCAGATTGGTGTGCACTCCTAAGGGGGAGTATTCAGAGTAGTAAAAGTATGTTGCAAAATAGTGGTGAATAGTTTTTCTAAGGGGGAACAATAGCAAGTATCTGGGTTCAATGTCAAAGGGGGAGAACAATGTAAATTTTTTTATCCTTGTCCATTGATGTCAAAGGGGGAGAGAGAGAACCATGTGAAAAAGTGCAAGGTATCAGGGGGAGAAAGTGTATATGTTGTCTAATCATTGTTAATCAAAGGGAAAGTGTGTATGTTGTCTAATCATTGTCAAAGGGAGAGTATGCATGTCATCTTTAACATTTTTTCAAATCTTGTGTTTCCATCAATGACAAAGGGGGAGATTGTTGCAAGTTTGGATATGTTTGGAGAAGTTGGTTTTGTCATTGATGTCAACCACATGTGTTGTCATTTGTGTCAACTGGTTGATGGAAGAGGTGTTAATTGAATTATTTGGGTGTGCATGTATAGTTGAGATATTGAGGAAGTGTTGTGAGTACATGGAGCTATATTTATGATGAAGATTTTGGAGATGATGTGAGATGCTGAGATAAGTTGAGATGATGTCTCTGGTGCTTGGTTTTTAGATGCTATTGAGAAATTTTGAAGAAAAGAGAAAACAATGTGATGAAGGTGTGTTCAATGGTTTAGAATGTACTCCGAGATGTGCTTTGTGTTTAGATAGGTTGGTGACATATTTTTAGAGATGTTATATTCAAGAGATGGTATGATGGATTGTTGTACAATAGAAGTTGTGTTCACTAGTGTGTGACTGAGTATTGTAGAGTTGTTTGGGAGAAATGTTTTGGCTTTGGATTTCTTCATAGTTATGCTTCAGGTCTTGTGATTCTGAAGGTATGTTGATGATGTTGGTAGTTTACCTTAGTCAAGAGGATTTGAGGTTTGGTGCTTTGAAAGATAAGTTTTCTAGTAACAGTGTTTGGCAGAGTTGTTTGAGTGTACTAGGTTTGTACATTCTTCAAGTGGGAGTTGTTGTGAAGGAGTTTGATAGATTTTAGGGTGTTGGAGGAATATCCTAGATTATGTTCAAGCATGGAGTGTGGTTCACAAGTCATCTTTGAGTTTGATGAAGCATGTACTTAATTGATTAATGGTGTTTGCATGGGTAACAATCGACCTAGTGTTTACACTACATGCAAAAGATAAATATTGTTTGTGGTAGCATGTGGTTAAGTGGTGTTTTTGATTTGGGTCCAATTAAGTTTTGATGTGGTCTGCATTCACTTCTATCCACCACGAAAGTATTTTGGCACCAACCTAATTTGAATTTGCATGTTTGAGGTGTTTTGCTGATCTTGGAAAGAGCTTAAGTATGAGTTGAAATGTTGAAGGAGGATAAGATAAATGAATGTACAAAGTGTATGATATGAGTGATGCAAAATTGAGCAGAGCAGTGTGAAGTTTCAAGTGTTGGATTACCATATGCAGTGAGCAAAAGGTGTTTAAAATCATTCAAACAAACTATGAAGGTGTTGGAGCTATTGTGGTGGAATCTTTGTTGCATTGAGATCATGTTCTCTGTGTGACATTTCTTCTCTATCTTCTTTTTGTACTCTGACAGTGAGCCTTAGCTGTGAGCCTTTCTAGACAGTGTGTCCTATTCTAGCAGTGAGCCCTTGTAACCGGTTTTGCTATTACTTATATTGTGAGCTAATCCTCACCATGGATTTTTCCTTCTTGGGTTTTCCACATGAATCTAGTGTTCTCTTGTGTTTGGTGTTGAGTTGTTTAAGTTTATATTATCTGCTTTTCATGTTAAAACTTCATAACTAGTTAAGGGTTTAATGAATGCTTGTGGATCTGAATATTAATGAGGGTTTGATGTTTTGATAAGATACAATTGATTCACCCCCCCTCTCAGTTGTCTTGTCCATTCAACAAAACCTATTGATATGGAAATTAGATGTGATAAAACATGAAATGGAGTTGATGAAACATGGGGTCCAAATTACACATGGGAAAGTTATAGAGAGAAAATTCAATGACTCTAGATTTTTACCTAGCACTACTAAAACATTGAAAATTCTTAGAATAGAGACAAACTTGACATTAGAAGGAAAATTCATAGGAACTAGATTTTTTCATTAACACAAGATTGCAATTTGACAAGGGATGCTCTTGTATCAACTATAAACTATACATTGATTACATTGTCCATATAGTTTAATAGGTGCTAGGGATCATTGTTTTGAAAGTTTTTTAAAAGACAATTCTAGGTCTAATCTATTTTATTAAGTGTGATGTATAAATGAAAGTTGTATGCCTTGCTTTTTTCCTCCTTTATTTTGGATTTACATTGATCAAGTCAATCTCTTATACAATAATTAGTATACAAGTGGTACATGTTTGCATTTATCCTAATTCTACCTACACAAATCCTCAAGAACTTGTTCCAATCTTTATTTTATCCATTTTCTTACTTATTTTGGAATTGTGGTATGAAATCAACTCCATCCTTTTTAAAGTTTAAAATTAAAATTGTGCATATGTCACCCCATCCAACTAGCCGTTATGTGCCAACTTGAATTACAAAATATTTCAACTTGTATTGTAGGGCACGTTGCATAAAAAACCAACTCTAATTTATTCAAATACATTTGATTAAATAGAATTGAGAGATCTTATTATTCATTTGCATTATCATTCAAGAATTATATTTGAACATTTATTTCTACATCAACATCTACATACATAGAGACAAATATATATTATATTGATTTCTTTTCATTTTCAAAATTTCACACGCTGTTAAAATGGTCAACCTAGTGGTTTGACTAGGGGAGAACCCCTACGTAGAAAAGTCTAAAATTGTGTCGATAGACACCAATTTCTCTTATAGATTCATAAATTAGGAAGCAAGGTGAACAAATATCTAGATCATGGAACTTGGTAGAGCAATTTCGTATAGTAAAGATTAATTTTGCATACAAAATCTATTTCACATTGTGTATTCGACCTACACCTCATGTCATACTTTCCACCTAGATTGAAGCAAAGTCCGATTCACTGCTTATTTGAACATCACTAAATCAGATATGATATTGGAATTTCCATTTTGAATTATAAAGCATTAGCTTATAGTCCATTCACACATAGAACTAAATTACTACAATACATCTTTATCATTTCAAACAATACAGTTATCTATTTTTAGTTTACTATCTCAACTTACAAGTTCTAAAATAAATATAATTATTAGATTATTTATTTACCCTGGGCTCTTTATTTCCTTTTCTAGTTATGACAAGAAAGGTAGATGTATTAACCACCCAACAAAAAAGAATAGGAACATTGAGAAGGATTATCTGATGGCAAGCCATGTACATGAAACAAAAAACTAATACCATGAATCCAATGATCAATTAACTTCACAATATTCTGAGAAAACTCATTATTTCATGCTGAAAATATATCAGGGGCAGGGCATGCCCAAATAATATACATCAGAAACCCTTGCCTTTAGGGAATACCATTCATGGAAAACCAAATACTGTACAATCCTAAACAGATCATCGATGCAGATTTTCTAAAAGTATTAATAAGTTAGCCCAACAAGATTGGGAAAAAGGTAAACGAACAGTTCATATCAGCAGGGAAGGGAGCTGCAGGATGCTGCCATCCATTAGGCCTAGGGTTTGCATCGAGGGATGGCCCTCTGTTATTCTCTACTTCCACTGTTGCCATATTTTCTTCTGGGATTGGCATCATATGATCACTGCCTTCATGCGAAACAGGTTGCATTGGAATGGACAGAGGTGACAGTAAAGGAATAGGGATCCTATTCCTGCACTGATCTGACATACTAGCCGACTTTACCTGCAGAGGCGGTGGTGCCCTCTTCTGTAATCTCTTTCTACCATTAGAATCCTTTGAAAACAAAGGCCCACTAGGGATCAAATTCTCTAAAGACTCGTATGAATCACCAGTCGCTTGAGCCATATTATTCGCTTGCTGATTGTGATCCAAAAGATACAGGTGACATGTATCTATATACACACTTCTGCTCAGCTTGCAGTCGGCTTATAATGTTAGAATCTAATACTTTCGACCTGGATCCCAACTGTACAGGCCCCTTGGGAAATGCTAAAGCATAGAATAAAGGGAACAACGTTGTCACGTCGATTTGTGGGTATATCCAATGTATATATGCAGTGGGAAGCTTCTGAGTATCTGTAGTGATGCATGTGAAGCACGTGTGAATCTGTGCAGCCAGTTTAGATCTACAGTCCAGGAGTTATCTTGGCCGTGATGATTACATCTGTTGCATGGGATGATATTTGTTTAATCTGCCTTTGTTTGGATCGTATTATATTAAATAAATCATGTCTC
>CM021108.1:168775968-168876342 GCA_007115665.2 Sequoiadendron giganteum | reverse complement strand
CACACTCTCAAGTCTCTCCCTTTGGCACCCTACCTACATAAATCTCTCTTTCTCTTCGTCTCTCTCTCTCTCCTTCTCTCTCTCCCAGCCCCCCCTCTCTCTCTCTCTTCCTCCCTCTATCCCTACCACCCTACCTATCTAAGTCCCTCTCACTCCAATCCCCCCTTCTCTCCCACTCCCTCTCTCTTAAACTCTCACTTCCACCCCCTCTCCCTCTAAAAACCTACCTAGGTAACTCTCTCCTCCTCTCTCCCCCTCTCTCTATCTATCCTCCCACCCTACCTAGATGATTCCCTCTCACTCCAACCCCCTCTTTCTCTCCCTCTCTCAGGTCACTCCCTCCCACACCCTCTCCCTCTCTCAAGTCTCTCACTCACACTCCCTCTCTCTCCCACTCCCTCTCAATACCTATCTATCAAGTCTCTCCCTCTCACCCCCCTCACACTCTCAAGTCTCTCCCTTTGGAACCCTACCTATATAACTCTCTCTCTCACCATCTCTCTCTCTCCCCCATCTCTCTCCCTCTCTCTCAATTATCTCTCTCTCTCTCTCTCCCTCTCTCCCTCCCACTCTAACCCATTCTCTCCCACTCCCTCTCTCCTAAACTCTCACTTCAACCCCCTCTCCCTCTCTCTAAACCCTCTCTCTCTCTCCCACTCCCCATCCCACCCTACTTGGACAACTCTTTCTCTCTCTTAAAATTCTCCCTCCCTCTAAAGACATACATAAATACATACATACTTACATACATACAAGAATAATACATATGTACATACAATCCTACATACATACAAGCATACATACATACATGTGTAGATACAATCTTACATACATATATGCATACATACAAGCATACATACATACATACATACATGACATACAAGCATACATGTACATACAAACATATAAATATATCAACATACATTCAATAGAGTGGAATTTAATATAAAGGAAGACATAATGCGCTCACGTTATAATGCGCTCACGTTATGTCTTGGTTGACATGTTTCCCATAGAAGCAAAAAACCATGTCAAAACTGAGATATAACGTGAGCGCGTTATAACATGCTTGTGTTATATATTTCTTTGGGAATCCCCAAGCCTTAGGATTGGTATTTTCCTAGGAATACCAACCCAAAGGCTTGGAGGGCATTCCCAATGACCAAAGATGTGTTTTTGCAAATTCTACAATTTTTGACATAATTGAGTTCGTGCTCACTATCAGGATTGCATGTGGTTCAATATCGAAAAAATAAAACACATGGGTAATGTTAGGTTCTCCCTTAGCTATCCAACACTGTATTTTTTTTTACTTTCTAACAATGTTAAGCCTTTCATCCATAATTTCTTTTGTTTGTATGTCTCTTTTTTTCCAAAAAGCAGTGTTTGGTGTTTTTTCCGTTATAAATTAACCGTTCATCAAAATTTCAAATAAATTACATTTTTAGAAACTAGAATCCATTCTACAATTTTTTGTTTTTAAATTTCAATTACTTTCCAAAATTTGTATGGGGAGCATGACCAAAATTCTGCTTTTCAAGAAGTGTCCACTTAGAAAATTAGTAAAAAATCAAATATTCATATTATCAAAAAAATCATGCATCAACTACATACTGTTAGCTAACTTTGACCGTAGCGATTTTAAAAATACTACAAAAAATTTCACTGTGCTAGGGTCGTACAAGAGTTGCTATGTTATGTTTTTCTGACAAAAACATCACCAATTTGTGTACGTCCCTCTTTTGAACCCCTTAATCTCAACCATTTTTGAAATAAATTAGTATTTTAGAAAGTAGACACAAAGCACTTCGATCCTTGTTTTCGTTCCATTTCAAAATTTTGAGTGTAACTATCCTCAATTTCACATCCAAGGTCAGTATTTCCTGATTTCAGAAAAGAAGTGGCCACTTAAGCCCCCTTTTTGGGAGTGATCTTGGTGCACTTACCTAGGTCTCTTCCATGTTGACCCAAAAGAATTTTATGTGTCATTCCTCCCTTGTGTTCATAGTTCCACAAGTATTTGGGGAATGATATCAATTCTGAGCATATGATCATATTATAAATTATCTCTCATCTATACTAACCCCAGATCTGTGGATCCCTCACGTTCTAGCTTTGTCTTGTTATTTATATGGATTTGTTTTGGGGGAAACAGCTTGTCCTAAGTCAACTTTGCTGGGAACATATCTTTTGGCATAAGGTTTCCCAACAAGCTCTCATGTCTTGTAAAATATCCTTTTTATTCTAACTTAAAGGAAATTTCGCCTGATTGGTGTTAGCAATTACTATAAGGTGGGGGCATACATTACATTATATGTTTTTTATTTCACACAATTAGAACTTTGTGATGTGTTTATGGAAAATTGATCATAATTTGTAGGACCTTATCGAAGCTATTTTACAAACAATGAGATTTTCTTATAATTTATGTATGGTTGAAATGAGAACTCACCTAGTGAATATATGACTTCATGATCCCTTATGTGTTTTCATTTTCTACCATTGCAAAAACTCACCTAGTGAATATCGGACTTCACTAGCTTGTGTTGTTTTTTATCAATATTACCTAGTGAATATCAGACTTCAGTAGCCTGTAATGCCTTTCAGGGTCACCTAGAAAATATCAAACTTTTCTAGCTCATGAGTCATAAATACCTTGGGTATGGATCTTATTAAGAAATCTACAGATCTTTCTATTTTATGATTTCATACCCTCTTTTATGTGTTTTGTGTTTACATCATGTTTGCATTATGTTGGCATCATGTTTCCATTGTATTTTACATTTACATTATGTTTAATCTACATCTTCACAGTGTATACTTTGTGTTTGTATCCTTTGTTGTATTTCACCTCATGTGTGTGTGTTCCTTTATCTTTACATTTTTATTCTATAGGATATTGAGCCTAGGGGCTAGCGCATCCCCTAGATTCAGTGTCATCCAACTGCTACAATGTTTTGGTAAATAACCCCTTCTTAGCTTATCTTAGCTTATCCTTACTTTAGTGTGAGCATGAGCATAAGTTCATACTCTCACTAAAGTTGGAGCTAAATGTAACATCATAAATTGTCTACCTTGACAATTTCACACTATGTTTAGCTCCCCCTTATGTGCATGGACCTAATTATGATAATAATTTTCCCATTTTATTATTGTTTCCAAAAAATCAAATATAATTGAGAATTAATATTAAATATTTATTTAATTGTAGCAAAAGCCCCAAAATATGTTTCATCTAGGGCACTACCACCCTTGACCATCCTATTTTGGCTCAATTTTAAATATGTTATTATCAGTTTTTACATTTGAAAATATAAATTCATTTGTTGTCTCTTTACAATTAATTTTGTGGGAAACAAATAATTGCATATAAATACAAGTCTTTTACATAATTTAAACACTCAGGGAAAATTGAATTCCCAATTGTGCATCCTCAAAAAGTAGTCAATAGTAGTCAAGAGTAGAATTAACAACATTTATTTATCATTAAATATCTATATTAGTAATGCATCAATTTTATGAGTAATATTTTTCACATGTTTTATGTTCATTTTTTTGTGAGCACTAACACTTGTAGGACCTTCAATCAAGCATCCAATTTTCCTTGTATGAGATAAGTACCATGACTTCAATCCATTAAAGAAAGAAGATTTGAGTGATAAGTTACAACACTTTTCATTTATCACTTGTTTTTATCCATTTTCCTTTGCCCAATCAAGGGTAAGCACTCTTTATATAAGCATAGCCATTTTGGAGGTGAAACACAAAAATGGGGCTTGACTTAGCTAAGCCCCTATATGGAACAACCCTTTCTCCCCTCTCTTGTTTGTAGGTGGTAGATATGAAGTGGATTTAGAAGAATATTGAAGACCTAATTGAATGATCAAGTATTCAAGCCTCCTATTTCAATAAATTAGGGCAAGTTGAATTATTCATCAAAAACGAAGTTCTGAAGCTAAGTCCAATAAGGAAGAACCTAAAAATTGTAACCTATTGAGACCTATTCATAGATTTTAGAAAGAAAAATTATCTAGTATAGGGTGGCACTACCATTGACCAAGAAATTTCAGATTCAATTTACATGCTAGGTTCCTTTGTCTTTGCACTTTGCTCTTCTTTCTTCAATTTTTGTATTGCAATTATATGTTTTCCTAAAATTATATATGTTTTTTGTAGATCCATAGTTTACCTAGTTTTACATTTCCACAATCAAATTAACTCAAGTCTTAATGAACACATACAAAAAAAATAAAAGGTGACCAAAACCCTAATCTACCATTCTAGATCTTCCATTCATGATAGTATCCAAGTGGTCTTGTGTGATCATTTTTGGTTCCTCTCTAATGTAATGTCAGGATAGGTGTGACTTAGACCCTAGATCTATTTTTTCCATATTGCAGTGCCCATGATGACTAGTGAACATATTACCATGATATGATACAAATTAGTAGGTTGATAGAAGAGGCTAAAAACATATAGTAGGGAAAGGTGCTCATGATGAGAAGGGTTCTATTGAAACCAAGATTGGTCAAGAGATAATAAAGTAGAGGAGTTTGTTTTGCACAATATTTTAAGGCTAAAGGAAAATTCTATAAAGCAATGGTAGAAAGTGGCAATACTAACAAACTAGTGTTAAAAATGATGGTGGTGAAGGATGATTCAACACATCCCATATAATGTGTATTAGTTGTGAAAAGGACATGAAAAATTTGTGGAGTGGTGTAAGGTGAACTTTAACATTGGGGCCAATGAGGATGAGATGGTGTATGAAGTCATGCTCATGGATTTATATCATTTTCTCTTAGGAAAATCATGGCAATTTTATAGGGAGGTAATACATCATGGTTAGGCCAATACATGAAACCTAGTTAAGTAAATAAGTGGTTCATGTTAAATTATTTGAATAATACAAAGGAACACTATGAGGCCAATCTAGGGTTAACCTTTGAAATGAAGAAAAAGGGAAACTCTATGATTTGACTCTAGGGTTTAGGCACCTTTCCTCATTTCATTTAGGGGATGTTTTGTGGTACCAGGGGTTTGATGAATTTGGATAAGATATAGGATTGACTTGCAACATGAAAGGTGAGTCAAACTACCCTTGACCAAATTTGGAATGCATTTTGGAATGAAATGCAATGATTTAACTAGGCTAAGGATGCAAATAACTATTTTAATGGAAAAATAGCAGATTTGGAATGTCACAAAAATAATTAGAATTCAGAAATAGATTGAGCAGAGTACTATGCACTTGTGATATAAATTTGAAGATGATTGTTGAGGACCAAGTTGCCCTGGGTGACTATGTCCTAGTAGATGAATTTGGGTCTAATTTCACAGTCCTCTAATGTCCGATTTGAGCCTTTTTCCTAGGTGTCACACTATCAAATCTTCATTAGGTGTAGAAATAATTGAGTTTTTGTATGTTGTCAAGGTGTAGGGTTTGAATGCAACAATGAATAAATAGGCTTCAATATTATCCATATCTTGTTCAGATGTGAAACTTGGTCAAAGAGAGAGGAAGGGTATTGCAATATAGGGGTTTATCTCAGTCAAACCCTGTGTTGGTGTTTCCACCTCCACAATGGAAATGTCAAAGAAAGAGAGTTTATCCTTTTGAGGGATAGAACCTGAGTGATAAATGAATGATGAATAAAAATGGACTGCAACTCACCACTCTAAAATGTCTTCCTTGAAGACTGAAGTCATAAAAAATCTCCTCAAGGTTTGATTGTTGTTGGCTTGATTTTCTTGAAGACCTACAAGGGTTAGATCTCACAAACAATATGGTAACATAAACATGAAAAAAATAACATACACTTTGACATGATGCTTTGATATTGAGTTGCTGCAATAAATCTTATCTTGACTACTCTTGACTTGACAATAATGCTCTTGATAATTCTTGATCATAAAATTCTCAACCTCTTTTTCAAATGGTACAATGGCTAGGTATTTATACACAATTATTCTAATTTTTGAAAAATTAAATCCTGATAGCTGACATTGGACATTTGAAATTCAAATAATAAAATGTTGAATTCAACATATTAATTTTTTTGAACATCCAAAATACTGAGAGGGGGGGTGAATCAGTATTCCAAAAATCAATAATAAAATCCACTTATCCATTATCACAATTTTGACTGAATCAGCAAGAGAGATCATAGAAACAAGACAAGGAAATCATACACATGAAAACCATGATTTTTACATGGAAAATAAAGAATGGGAAAAACCACGGTGAGGGTTAACTCACAATATATTATATCCAGATACAAAATATTATGGGGCTCACTACAGGACTCACTATCCTTAAAAGGTTCACAACCTGAGTACAAAATATGACTCACTACCAAGATACAATGATGGTGGCTCACTGCTAGAATAATGAACTGATGGAATACACCTTCAATGTGTAGGGTTCAGTTCCACTGAAGCTCATAATATAAAGTACTGCATCACTCAACAAATTTGTATTATTGACAAAGAATTTAGGCACTAATCTTCTCCTTCATTCACTTTCACTTATCGCTTGCTTGTTCATACACCCACATATCTCTCTTTTTCCACTCTCTCACTTGCACACTCTTTTCACTTGCTTCTATCTCATATTTATACAAGTATATCTTATTCATCAATTAGGTCAGCCTAATTGGATGAAAAAAAATACTCAAAACCTTTCTTCATCAGCACCATATAAGATTTAATAATTTTATCCATGTAGTGCATTATACAAGGTTGGATATTAGTCTTCATAATATATTGCATTCGCTGAGTTGCCGAAGACTAAACCATAATTCTACAAACCAACAAATAATCCTCAAAGAAAATACCTTCCGGATCTGAGAACACATTAATTTCCCATCATACTACTAGTAAAGATATTGTCAACAAAACCACCATATAAGAATGTTCACCTTAGAATGCAGAGTCTCCCACATAGTATACCTCACACAAAATAATAATAGGATATAGAGTTAAACTCTATCATAGATAAATTTCTATTCATAGAAAAAGATGTCTCAAGATCTAAGATATAACTATCCGAATGAGTCAATAAAATATGGTTAAGAGATCAGAGACATATCAGATCTTGCAATGAGTTCTGGACTCAAATATCAACATAATGATCCATCACAAAGGAGTATTACCAGTAGAGAATTTTTTTGGTAAACCAAGCAAAATTCCCATACAGTTATCATTATGTAGTTATTACCATGTTGACATCAATGACAATATAGGAACAACCAGCACAATCATCCATACTTCATGCTCATGTTGCTAAGCTCTCAACAATCTCCCCCTTTGGCATTGATGGCAACATGCATGCCAAAAACTTTTCAAGTATACCACACTAAATATTCTGACTACTCCCCCTATCAAAATTGTTCTTCACAAATTTTTTTTCCTCTGACTCTTTATCTCTTCATATCTTTATCCCTGCCCCTTTGACATCAATGGCAAAGGAAGGGGTCTGGTATAAATTTACATATGCATCAAAAATATATGAACACTGAATTAACTTGAAGAAGAACCTACGAGACTCTCTAGGATAACCTTCCATGATGCTTTACCTTCTTCCCATGAACCTTTTGCACTAACTAGAGTCTTGTAAAATAGCTCAAGTTTAGTTAGAGACTCTAAACCATCTATTAAAGTATTGGGATTAAGATTGATCTTTGATAATTCACCAATACAACCAAGAGCACATGAAACAAAAGTATGTTTGAATTTAATCATGTCTCTGAGTGCCACAAAATTTTTGATAACATTTGTCCTTTGATCTTGTAGAGAGAAAAAATTGTCTTGAAGGTGCAAAAAGTATGACCACCTCTAATTATCTCTATCTTTTTCCAATCTGTATGTATCTTCCTAAGTACTCATTTGAGACTCACTCATCCTAATCTCATTTCTCATATTCAATGTATTGCTAGACCAATCTAGACAAAGGAAAGTAGTTCCTGTGCCTTTTTTTCATAACCTTGTACACTCTCCAATTCCTTCATTGCTCGATTTGTGCATTCTCACATTTTCCTTTGATGTCATTCAAATTTTCTCCATTAGACCTAATTCCAACTAAAAATCAAGTCTGGAGATGTATACTTTCAAAGAATTAATCATGCCACAGAGATTATCCATAAAAGAAATAGATGAATCAAAATTAGCATAAGGAATAACCTTCTACAAATTTTCTAGAGCTATTTGAATATTCATTATTTCATGCTCATGTTCAAGCTTACTTTCTTCTACACCTTCTAGCTTCACTACACTCTTCCTCTTCTTCCCTGTTCCAATCAAAATACTAGAGGTACTTTCTTCATTGAGATGCTTAAGGATTTCCAATAGAATTTTAGCATATATATCAATTTCAGCCTCTAACACTTCATAATCCAATTCAGATATCCAAACTAACCTTGATTCAACTGCTTCCATGGGACAAAAATCTTTAGACAAGAAAATTTATGCTTCTAGAGCATCTTTCCACAACACTTGCTGGAATCCTAGACCTTTTGTTCATCCTCATCTGACATGTTCCAAAGAATGCAGCAAGGGAAGATTCTTGTGCATCCAAAGTACCAAGATTTATCATGAAGTTCCTGATTTGATAAGAAATAGGATATGATACCAATTATTGAACATCCAAAATACTGAGAGGGGGGGTGAATTAGTATTCCACAAATCGATAATAAAATCCACTTAACTATTATCATAATTTTGACTGAATCAACAAGAGAGAATAGAGAAACAAGACAAAGCAATCATACACATGAACACCAGGATTTTTACGTGGAAAACCTAGAATGGGAAAAACCATGGTGAGGGTTAACTGACAATATATTATATTCAGATACAAAATATTACAGGGCTCACTGCCAGGACTCACTATCCTTAAAAGGCTCACAACATGAGTACAAAAGATGGCTCACTCCCAAGATACAATGATGGTGGCTCACTTCCAGAATGATGAACTGATGGAATACACCTTCAATGTGCAGGGTTCAGTTCCATTGAAGCTCAAAATATAAAGTATTGCATCACTCAACAAATCTATATTACTGACAAAGCATTTAGGAACTGATCTTCTCCTTCATTCACATTCACATTCACTTCTTGCTTCCTTATTCATACACCCACATATCTCTCTTTTTCAACTCTCTCACTTGCACACTCTTTTCGCTTGCTTCTATCTCATATTTCTACAAGTATGTGTTATCAATTAGGTCATCCTAATTGGATGAACACAAAATAATAAAAATATTTATTCATCAAAACCATATAAGATTTAATCATTTTATCCATGCAGTGCATTATACCAAGCTGTCTATTTGTATTCATAATATATTGCATTCACTGAGTCAGCCAAGACTAAACCACAATTCTCCAAATCAAAAAATAATCCTCAAAGAAAACACCTTCTGGATCTAAGAACTCATTAATTTCCCATCATACTACTAGTAAGGAGACTTTAAACAAAACTACCATATAAGAATGTTCATCTTAGTAGAATGTGGAGTCTCCCACATAGTATACCTCACACAAAACAATAGTAGGATATAGAGTTAAACTTTGTTAGAGATAACTTTCTGTTCATAGAAAAATACATCTCAAGATCCAAGATATAGCTGTCCAAATGAGTCAATAAAACATGGTTAAGAGATCAGAGTCATATTAGATCTTGCGATGGGTTCCAAACTCAAATACCAACATACTGATCCATCATGAAGGAGTATTACTGGTAGAGAACAACTTTTGGTAAACCAAGAAAAATTCCAATATAGTTATCACCATGTTGACATCAATGACAACATAGGAACAACCAAAACAATCATCCACACTTCATGCTCATGTTGCAAAGCTCCCAAGAAAATTTTGGTGGAAAAATAGGGGGACCAAGTTACCTAGGGTGACTTATTCCTCACTCTATTTTATGGGATGCAATGTGTTAGGAGAAAAATATTAAATGTATGCTTTGGTTTTCTACATGATTTTTTTTAGTAAATATTAAAATGGTCCACAAAATTCATAATTTAAGAAATTAGGTGTACAATTAGGTTCATGCACTTAGGAGGGAGAAAAACATAGTGTAAAATTTTCAAGGGTGACAATTTATGATGCTACATTTAGCCCCCACTTTAGTGAGAGTATGAACTTATGCTCAGACTCATTAATGTAGAAAATATATCAAGAGGGGTCTAATTGTCCCAATATTGAAGAGATAGGATGACAATGAATATAGGGGAGTGCACAAGTACCTGAGATTCAAGATCCCATGGAAAACCAACATAAGCACAAATGAACGCACATGTATGTAATGTAGCGAGACAAAAAAAAACATACATGATGAAAACATGAAGAAAACATATGGAACAAGATAACATAAAAATGATGACAAAATAAAAATAAACACAATGCAAATACAATGCAAACATGAAGAATACATGCAAAAGACACACAAAAAACACAAGGTTAGTACTAAAGGGATTCGAGTCGATAAGGAAAAGAGGCCTCAGTCTTAAATTTGTCTCAAATACCAAACACCATCCATTGAATGTGCTTTCTAACAAAATGATACTCTCACAAGGATGTAAAATCACTTGTGAGCTATGAAGTGTTGCTTTAGGAAGCACATAAATTTTAACATCCAAGAGGAAAAATGAAGAACTCGCCTAAGAAGGTGAATAAATGTCCAAGGGGATGAACAAGACTCACCTAAGAAGGTGCATAAAATTTTAACATCCAAGAGGACGATCAAGACTCACCTAAGAAGGTGCATAAATGTCTAAAGAGATGAATTACACAACCAACAAGGGGGTATGCCAATAAGTCAGATCTCACAATACGTGTATGAAATGGATAGGGGTAATTTATGCCCCCCCTTAAAATGTCTACATACTTTCTATGTTGGTATTTTAAGGAGAAAAGAATGAACACATTCAAAACTAGCTATCCCTTCCCATAAGTGTGGAGACAAAGACTACCATCATGTTGCTGCCATGAAAAATATGGTTGCACTTAAGATTTACCACCATGAATGGAAATGCACAAAAAAATAAAGCTACAAATTCCACATAGTGAGGAGCAACACCATAGGATAAAGATCATCATTATTTAGAGTGATTAGGTGGATCATCACATGGGAGAGCACCATAATAATTAAGCTATTTAATTTTAGTACTCAAGACCTAACATTTATTAATAGAATGACCATGCACTCAATGGTATGCACAAAATGAGTTTTTGTTATAAAATTTATTTCATGTTTTTGGAGGGAGAGATATCAAGTGGGCTTTGAGAAGCCTCGACAAAATATTCTCTTGATTAGTAGTAGAAGAAATTCCTCTCTTTTGTGAAGAAAATATTGCATTCTTACTACAAGATTTCATACATACAGTAGATGGTAAAGCATTAGATGAAGATGTGGACAAAGGTTGGAGACATAGACCCTATTTTGAAAAGTATAGTATAGAATTCACTTGATTCCTATCATTTTATTCTATGTTTTTATTATATATAATTTTAGAAAGAAGTTATCATCCAAGGTCATAACATTCTTCCAACTCAGATGAATAGATCGTATCTACATTCTCCTGAGAAGAACTAGATTTTTCCTGAGCATACAAATCATTTTTAATTTTTAAAGTTAGGCATCTTACCCTCATGATGGACGAAAGTTAAAGAGCCCTTGTCACCATTAAGGGGTGATATTTTTAAATCCATTGATGTAGAACAAGATAGAACACAAGACTCTTTAGGATTTCATTGTGAGATTTTGTACTCTCCCATAAAGGAGGGTGTAAAATCTAATGAACCCCAATCATCATCTAAGAGTTTTGTTATAGATGACATACATTTAGGATTATCATCAATTTTTATAGGTTCTTTGGACTTTGATGGTGAGATTTTAGACTCCCCTTTGAAACAAGGTGTAAAATATAATGACCCCCAATCATCATCCAAAGATTTCATCATGGGTAAAACACATTCTTCTTTATGTTCAACATTTATGGGTTCTACTTTTGAATTTGAAATCAAAGTATTTAGAGATTTGGAAGTGTTATGATCATATTGGATTTCTGAATTATAGCTTTGTTCATTTTCTTTAACAATGTATATAATGTTATTATATTCATCGTTCATCTCATAGTGAAGAGTATATGGGACTCCCTTAATGGCATGAATCTACGATCTACCTAGGAGAATATTATATGAAAGAGGTCTTAGCATTTCATAAACAGGTGTAGGTAAAGTCACAGGTCCTACCCTGATGGGTAATGTGATCACTCCTAATTATTTCTTATTAACATTATCAAAGCCACAAATTGAAAGATCATTAGGTTCTATAAGATTCTTATCCACACAAATTTTATCTAGAGGATTAATGCTACAAACATTAATATCCAATCCATTATCTATGAGAGTACATTTAATTCCAATTTTGTTAATGACCACCATTATCATTAAAGATTCATTTTTGTTTTGGATCTCTAGCAAGGGTAATTTATGCTAAGGGAATGTAATATTAAAATTTATCACTTGCATACAATCAAGAAAGGATGCTACATAATTTGGTTTAATAGAAGTTGGGATGCCAATCTTATACAAAGCCTCTTGAATCATCCAATGGTATGTAGGTAATGTTAGAAACAAACCCCAAAGGGAGATCAATGCTAGAGTATTATAAAGCTGCTCAACAAGATCACATTATTTAGCACTACGTTGAGGAATTTTAGGTGTGGGTGGAAGGCATTGTTGAGGCAATGGGATGGATGTTAGTATTTGTTTCGTTTGTTTATTATTCCTAGTATTATATGTGTGAGCAACTGTGTGATAACTTGGTTTCTGTGACATGATTATTAGTGAGTTATTTTACAAGGTTTAGGATATGACCATGAGGTTTAGGAGGTCCTATAGATGAGAGGTGATTTAAGAGGTCCAATAATTAGAGGAATTTTAGGAGGTCCAATAATTAAAGGAGATCTAATAGAAAATTGGGAATTCATAACCTTAATCGAGTTATCTACATGTTGATGATCTTTTATCGATGGGGGATCTAATGAAAATATAACATCTTCATCTATGAAATCCATCTTACTATCTTTTAAAAGAAATATATCAATGATGTCATCCTCTTGTGCCATAATATCCTTCCAAGTAGGAGAGGTACTAGGAGAGAAACAAACAATATTCTCATGATGCTCAATGATTGGATCTTCTAGTACCAAGATACCTTTGTCCCAAGTAGGTGAGATATGAAGAGAAGAATAAAAATGATTGCCAATGATTACATTCTCTTGCACCAGGCTAACCTCACACATAGGAGAGATAGTGGGAGAAGGGCTAATGAAAAATAACAAAAGAGCATAAATGAACTTATTTTCACATGCTTGTAACAAAATTTATTTGAAATACTTAACAAGATATGATAATAGAATGTGAGTTATGAAAAAAATAATTTTGTAATGAGGACATTATGTTATGCCCTATGGATCAAGCTAGCAATTTTTTTAGAAAAACAGATAGTTACAAAACTAATCTTCAAAAACTAAGGCCAAATCTGGGTAGAGACTAGAGAAAATGTTCTGCACATAAAATTTTGGATCAATTTAGTTGGACAAGGGCGCCTAGGGAGAATATGTCTTGCATAGATTTTTACAAAATTCAAAATTTGATTGTGTACAATACTGTTTGAATTTCTTGTTTTTGTGTGTATATAGGTCTGAGAGAATATTTTTCCAAATTTTTCCCAATTTATGATTATGTAATTCAAAATGCAAGTATGTAAAAATTTGCAAAATGTTCAAGCAATGATAATTCCAAATGCAATTTCCAGATATGAGATGCAATAATTGAATAATTATAATATGCCAAAATCTGAAAATGATGACGTTGATGTAATTTTGAAACAAAAAAATGCAATTTTAAATTTTTTTTTTTGACCTATATTCAAGATGCCTAAATGAGTGCAATGCACATTTTTAGATTTGATTTAAGATTTAAATGACCTAATGTAGATTTGTAAATGCAATTAGAATGTAGATTTGACCTAAGATGACTGAAATTAACCCATTGCAACCTATAATACAATACAATATGATATGTAGTTTTTTAAATTTTTATGCTTTTTATGATGTAAAAATGAAAGCCTAAATGAACAATGCAAAGTAATGCAATGTTACCCCTAGAACTAGGATGAATTTGCTTCAAATTTTAGAAGGTTTATGATGTTAACAAGTTAGGTTCACCATAATGAAATGAAGAAAAAGGGAAACTCTAGGATTTGACTCTAGGGTTTAGGTACCTTTCCTCATTTCATTTAAGGGGTTTTTTTTGGTAGAGAGGGTTTGATGAATTTAGACAAGATATAGGACTGACTTACAACCTAAAAAGTTAGTCAAGCTACTATTAACCAAATTTAGAATGGATTTGGAATGAAATTTAATGATTTAACTAGGCTAATGATGTAAATAATTATTTTGATGCAAAAATAATAGATTTGGAATGTCACAAAAAAAATCAGATTTCAGAAATAGACTGAGTAGAGTACTGTATACCTGTGATATAAATTTGAAGCTGATTTTGGAGAACCAAGTTGCTCTGGGAGACTATGTCCCAGTAGATGAATTTCAAATCTGATTTCACAGTCCTCTGATGTTTGATTTGAGCCTTCTTTTCCTAGGTGTCACATTGTTTGATCTTTGTCAGGTGTAGAAATAACATAGTTTTTGTATGTTGTCAAGCTTTAGGGTTTGAATGCCATAATAAATAAATAAGATTCAATATTCTCCTAATCTTCAACAGATCTGAAATTTGCACATTCAAAGAGAGAGGAAGGGTTGTGCCGTATAGGGGCTTGCCTTAATGAAACCACGTATTGGTGTTTCCATCTCCACAATGGCAATGCCAATTGATAGACATGTAACGACCTCCATATGAAGAAGTCAACGAATGAACAAATGCACTGTTGACCAATAAAGATGAGGTGTCAAACACCTCAAGAAGGACGTCCTACCCTCCAAAATAGCAATAAATACGAGTGAAGTCAACTTGATGCCCCTTTCCAAGTTGACTCCAAATCTCCATAGATCATGCATGTCAGATCCCACTGATCTAGGATGTCTAATTGACTCCCACGATTTGTGGATCTCAGATCTCCTTTAAAGGTGGATGTCTATTTGGAGACACATTTTTAATTTAAGTTCACTTTAGTTAGGTGTCAGTCAACTAAGGTAGACTCCCAGTTTGACTTTTTTTTAGTTTCAGTTAACTGAAGTAGATTTCTAGTTAACTGCCTGCTCACCTACTTTTAGACATGGCTGCAATTTTGGCTAACTTGCAACCATTGGGATCTTCAAGGAATGAACCATGGATGACGTCTTGAAACTATCTCTGTACCATTCCCAGCACAATGTACTCTCCTCCCTCATGCTGATATTCTACTTGAGGGAAGGATATTACCAACGTTCTTACGAAGTTGATAATATTAGCGACAAAGTGTCTATAGTCAATTAGCTCCACTGAATTGGCATCGTAATCTCTCACCTTGTATGCCAATTGTTCTTTCCAATCAAGGAGATGGTGTTTTTTCTCGGTGGTTGTAACTAATTGATATGCTAGTTGTAGATCAGAAACTGTCACTTCCTCTCCCGCTTCTCTTGAGCTGCCTTCAAGTTGATTGCTGGATCTCTGCTTGAAGTCCATGTGCTCTATCTCTCAACTGATATGATTCTACTAATACACACCGCCCTATGACAACAAACTCATCCACTTGACATCTCAAGTGTTTTCCGTATGTGATCAACTGATAAATGAGTGGTGGTCGGAAGGCTGCACGTGTGGTTTAGCTATTTTTGGTGCAAATTTTTGTATCTTTTATGGTTGGGTTTTTGGATGCTATTGAAAGTCTAGTGATGTTTCTTTTGAGCAGCATTTTGTGCCTTAAGTTGTAAAGGGTTTTGGGTCCCTTCAAAACCTATTTTTGGGTTTCTGGTCTTGGTTAAAACCAAGGTCTTGTCTGTGTTTTGTAGTGTGTAGTCATGTTAATATTTTAGAGGCTTCTATGTAGCTACTACTAGTTTTTATTTGCAGGTTGCCTTCCTTTGTACTGGGTTCCAGGCCCCATCAAAACCCATTTTTTACCCTTAATCAAAACAATGGACTACAAATCAACACTAAAAAATGGTTGAACCTCGAAGGATTGAAGTCATACAAAATCTCCTCAAGGCTTGATCGTTGTTGGCTTGATTTGATTGAAGACTTACAAGGGTTAGATCTCACAAATAAAATGATAACATAAACATGAACAAACTCACAAAACACTTTGACATGATGCTTTGATATTGAATTGCTGCAATAAATCTACTCTTGACTGCTCTTGACTTGATAATGCTTGATCATAAAATTTTCATCCTCTTCAAATAGTGCAATGAATAGGTATTTATACTAACAATTATTCTAATTTCCTAAAAATTAAATCCCGATAGCTGACATTGGACATTTGATAGTTATATAATAAAATACCGACTCTAACATATTGAATTTTGTAGGAAAAATAGATGGACCAAGTTTCCTAGGGCGACTTAGTCCTGACACTATTTTGCGAGATGTAAGGTGTAAGGAGAAAAATATTAAATGTATGATTTGGTTTTCTACGTGCAATTTATCGGTAAATGTTAAAATGGGCCACAAAATGCATAATTTAGGAAATTAGGTGTTCAATTAGGTCCATGCACTTAGGAGGGAGAAAAACATAGTGTGGAATTATCAAGGGTGATAATTTACGATGCTATAACCTTAATCTTGAAGGAGACCCTAAAATATTAGGAAAGAAGGTATTTTGATTTTGTAGTTATCAAGTGTGTTGGAATGGAGTAGGTGTGATTGCAGATTCTTATATATAGAGATATTAACGTAAAACTAGAAAATGCAATATAGGTTGAACATCCATATAAGATAGGGATGATAAAAATTTGTGAGCTGTGGTAGAAATAATTTCAAATCATTTAAGACATGCAGATTCTACCTTGAGAAAGACATATTTTGTGAGAAGTAAAGAAGGTTTGAGTTTACTTGGTGACTATATATTGATTGATAAACAAAGGTATACAAACCTGGTGAATCTTGTATTATTCTAAAAAAATATTAATTTTATTGACATTTTTTTAATAATTTTTTTAGGAAAAATATAAATTCAATTGGCGAATCTTGTATTATTCTAAAACAAATTAATTTTATTGGCAATGTTTTTTTTTTAAGGAAAAAAATTGTAAACTCAATTGGCAAATCTTTTATAATCACTAGAAGTTTGTAGAAAATCTTGGCAAATGATACTTTTATTAAAACTAATAGAATATCTTCATTGGCGAATTAAACTTGTTTTTAAATCAATAAAATATTTTCATTAGTGAATTAAATCTATTTTGAAACCAATAAAATATTTTCATTGGTGAATTAAACCCGTTTTCAAACGAATATAATATTTTCATTGGTGAATTAAACTTGTATTCAAACCAATAAAATTATTTTGTGGTGAATTAAACTTGTATGCAAATACAAATCATAGTCTAGGTGGTAAAAATATCAAATGCTAAATTGTAATGATTAAGTTAGTTAGCGAATTTATAAGTTTTGATCAAAAGTGTGGGAATTTTATTGTGAGTTGATATTGATAATGATTAAGGTACAATAAGACATTTAATTATTATATATTTTTAATGCTTCAAACTACTCTACTTGAAGGTAGATGTTAGTACAAATTAACGAGTTATATTATTTCATAATTTAATATAACATTAATATACTTAGAAAAATAAAATTAATACATACAAAAATATTTCATTGTTCGATGACTATTCGATGGATGATTGTAGTTGCATTCTAGAACAAAAATTCTAGAGTGCTAGAGTTATGAACTCAAACATTTGAAATCATCCTAGAGTCATTAGATTTATAAAGATTGACATTTGACCTTTAGTTCACATGTGTTATTAAATCACTTAAAGTCATGGCTTATTTTTTGTAAAAAACATTATGTCACATCAACATGCATACCTTGTGGTGAATTAAATGATGAAGTGCCAAGTATTGATGTATTCATTCTATATATACTTCACCAAATTGACGTTCTTCATATCATTTATAACATATTTACTTTCTAATTATCTATTATCTATACATTGTGATATTATGGAGTCTTCATGGTGTGTCATGCTACCCAAATATTTTTGGGAGAAAAAAATCAATAATCTATATAATAGAGAAAAGTTGCATAGGGTATTCACTATTCCTTGTGTGCTCATTGAGGAGGCTATCCGAATAATTTTGGGTAGGGAATGGCTTATGTAATTAAGGGTAAAATTTAGGTTATTAATGATTAGATCATAAACAAAATAAAACCCAAAGCATATAATGGAGCACAAAGGAAGTATAACAAGAAAGTAAGGAAAGATCTCACCATATGTCTTCAAACTCCATGATTGACCTCCATTACACCTTCTCTATTTGCTGCAATATGATGTGTGCCCTCAGATTATATGAGCTACAATTGACTATGCCTAGACTAAGCAAATTTTGAAGGATTTTGAATGGCTATGCAAGTAAAAGACCAAAGTTTACATGCAATATCAAAATCTGCAAAATTACAAGATTAGCAAATGACAAGTATGAAGCCAAAAACGAAAGATGGAAGATGCCAAAAATGAGGACAAAATTGACATTTTATAGAAAATGCAATTTTGGATGATCGAACAAGATTGAAGATTAATAATTGCCCTAGAATCGATGGTCAAGATTCAAAATGACAACCTGCAATTAGGGTTAGGGCAACATTAGGGTGAATTCAAAATGAGTGGACAAGATTTAATTTATTAAATTAAATCAAGGAATAAGAATGTGTGTGACAGGGAGATAAGATTTGGCACAAAAAAAGAGGGAGTTAGAAAATCAAATAATTTTAGAAATTACTTAATTTATGGAGAAAAATACTATTTTGAATTTAAAATTAATTTAATTCAAAATGGTGGGGTCATGTGATAGTAAATAATAATTAAAAATTATTTACTTAGAAAGAGGGAAATTTAAATAAATGATTTAAATTTAAATTTGGAAGAGAATTAAATGAGATAATTAAATAATTAATTTTAATTAATTGTAGAAGAAGTGGGTTAATAATTAAATAAATTGTGGGGGATTTATTTAATTAGGAGAAGACCTTAGTATTAGAGATGCATTTAAATAAAATTTATTTATTTAAATAATCAAAGGGGGAAATAATGGATTAATTAAATAAATTTAATAATTTATTTAATTTAAAGAGGACATTAGACATTAGTGGCATATTTAAATAAAAAAAATGTGATTTATTTATTTAAATAGTCAGGAAGAATAAAAGAGATGAATCAATTAAATAATTTAATCATTATTTAATTAATAGTTGAATCTGAACAAAACGACATAATCAAATGTTTTAATTATTTTTAGAGGAATTAATGAGAAAATTGAGTTTGCAGGCCTAGGTCAATTTTATGTGTCTACATTTTGCCCCTCTTTATCATAATGTAGTTTATCATGTTATGGAAAATAAAACAAGTCAAGGATATGCCCCAACGAAGGTACGAAGTGCCTATGCACCCTTGATAAATTTTTGAATTTTGGCTCGGGGTAAAAAAAAATTGGAAAGTGTCCCAATAAGCTAATTGGATGCCCCGAAAATCAACAACGTGATCGGTTTCGAAATTGGATGCCATTAAGGTAGTGAAAAGGTTAGTCAAATGTAGGCAAAAGAGCCTCCAGTAATAAAATTTTGAAGAAAATCCCACTTTGACCCTATAAATAGGTTGAAAATGGGTAAAAAAGTCAATTCATTTTCACTTTCACTTGCAAATTTAGAGAGCTCAGAGTGAATAGACTGTGCACGAAGATGGTGATTCCAATGACCGAGCACCACAGATACATTGTCCGGACCTTCAGACGGCCAGAGGGTGCGGACCTCATGGTATGTACCCTGTACCCACTTTGTAATTTTTTCGATTTACGTGCTCTCTTTTAGAGTTTTTAGGAAGGTCAACGAATATGCCGCGACACAAGTGCGTTCACGTAACTTGCATTCATAGTTTCATTTGACACATTTGATGAGTCATGATGCAAATGCAACCATCCCGCTAGATATTTCAATGCAGTGCAACACATTCGCGATTTTGCAACACAAATGACAAACATTGCAATGCATTCACAATATTGCAATGAAAGTGCAAAGACTAGTGAGACACTCATTTTGAAAATGATGCATGTGACTACTGTGTGATGCAACTGAATGAAAAAGTCACATTTGCAAGTCGAAATGATGCAAGAATCATAGTGTGATGCAATCGATGTACGAAATGACACAAATGCAGAACCACGACGCAAATGAAGTCAACACGATGCATTTGACTTTGGCCAAGTTTGACTAGAGTTGACTTAGTTTTACGCTGAATTTTTGTTCATGCTCAGTTAGATAGATGGTAAGAATGATATTTAATGATGTACTAATGATCATTTTTGCATGTGCAGAAATGAGTACCACCGATCTACACGCATGAGTCTAGGCCATCGACTTACGCCTTTCGAGATCAACTATTAGACCGAGAGCAGAGATGATTGATGCACCTGGGATTGTACTATGTTACCTATACGCCCATCATCCAGGCTAATAGGGGGCTATTGACACCACTGTGTGAGAGATGGCACTCATAGACCTGCTCCTTCCACTTGTCGACAAGAGAGGCCGCCATTACTTTGGAGGACATATATCGAATCCTTCAAATTCCCATAAGAGGAGAGCAGGTGGTGTATGATCAACACCACGGTGTACAGGCTATGACCGAGATTTATGAGGTAGATGATGGTGTGGGCCTCGGTGTTGATGGTTATGAGATCCAGTGGGAGTATCTTGCAGAGAACTACCCATGGTGGGATGCAATGTTGTGTACCTTGATTGTAGGGATCCCAATTCCAGATCGTTGAGGAAATGGATTCCCGATTGGATGGGGAGATGTCTTGGTACAGATGCGGTGTTACAAGACAATTTTTTCCTGGGGGCCATGCTTATTGGGTATGTTATATCATTAGCTGCATGAGGTAGTATACAGGGGTGGGAGCAACATTAGCTATGGCATGACCCTACTTATGATCTGGGCTTGGGAGCATATCCCCATCTTTCAGCCACCTATTCATAGGCCATAGCTGACAGAGGGTATGCCCTATGTGTATTTGTATGCGGTTTCCCTTTAGTAGACCAGAGTAGGGGACACAAGATATTGGAGGCACAAGATTGACACGATGACCTCATTTGTCTGGAGGCCATACAGGGATTGTGTGTAGTGGGCCGGAGAGATCGATCATTTGTCCTTTTGCAGATAGTTTAGGTATTTGATTGGTGCTACTATGCAGTCATAGCTGGTCATTGAGATGTACTTGCCTCAATGGGTACTCCATCAATTCGGGGAGCAACAGGGTGTGTTGATGGGGACCACAGAGTATGCATGGTCATCATGAGAGTCTGCTTGGGATCCTGTTACATTAGTACCATCTGCAGAGCAATAGATAGATGGATTAGTGGCGCAACCACGGGGTTGGAGTGAGGGTCCTATAGATGCAGGGACGACTTTAGATTTTGACTTATGGTGGAAAACACACATATCGATTCCCTTGATAGATCCTGATGGGCTGGCACCTGTGGATCGTAGATCCGTTATAGCACGAGATCAGTGCAGAGGCCGGGGAGGTAAAGGTAGAGGTAGGGATGGAGGCTAGGGAGATGGGGGGAGAGGAGATGATGGGGGAGGTATAGGAGATGGGGGAGAGGAGATGATGGGGGAGGTGGAGGAGATGACAGGGGTGGTAGGAGGAGGAGGAGATGGGAAGCATGGCCAAAGGATGAGACAACGGGTGGAGAGAGCAGCCTTGGATGCTATCCCAGAGGTGGAAGAGGAGGAGGAGAGAGGTGAGGAGGATGTTAGGAAGGAGGGGGAGCAACCAGAGGGGGAGGAAAGGTAGGAGGAGGCCCAAGCAGAGGTGAAGATAGGTGTGGTGTAGGTAGAGGTGGAGGAGGTACAACTAGATGGAAAGGCATTGGATGCTGGGGTAGGAGAGGAGGGAGTTGGGGGGGAGGAGGATACAGGAGATGATGAGGAGCTGGAGATCGATAGAGAGATGGACAAGGAAGAGAGGTGACTCTGAGAGAGGATGATAGACTAGGATGATGAGAGTGATAGGCCTCCAATTTTGTCCCAGGATGCCATAGTGGATCAAAGGTTGGTAGAACTCTAGAGTAGGTTAGATGCCGCCTTGTCTCAAAACAAGGCCTTATCAGTAGAGCTCGAGGTTGTACGAGTGGAGAGAGATCAGGTTGTGATCAGACAACAAGAGTCAAAGAGGTGGGTGAGAGAGTTTTCTGAGTTGTGCATAAGTCCATCAGGAGATATGGTGAGAGAGCTGGCTAGGGTTAGTGAGAGAAGAGGAAAATACATGGTATTATATGAGTAGGCTGTACCACCTGAGAGATGGGATCTTGGGCTGTCTAGGTCATATAGCAGGATAGGCAGTGGTAGCAAGACTAACACTAGCAACATGACACATACTAGTGTAGGTGGGTCCACATCATCAGGGCAGTCATCTGGGCACAAGTCACATCATAGCCATAGGCATTCATCCGGACATAGGTCTAGCCACAACCAGCACAGTCAACATAGTCAGCAAAGCCAACACAGCCAACACAACCAGCCTCCTCGGGTGATCGATCCATCAACCTCTCAGACTCAGGTCAGTTCACTAGTGCAGGTTACAGTTGAGTTGATGAGTCAACATCAATCACCTCATGCTTCACCTCCACGGGACGGAGAGGGCACAACCTAGGGCTTATATTTTGTTCATTGTTATGAGACATTTGATATATATGACTTTCGAGCCTGCAAGCTCCATTTTTGGTATTCCTCTAGACTTTATCCTATGACATTATTATTTTGAGATATATATACGAGATGATTTTGATGTGTACTACATGCTTTGCTTTATGATCCTATGCATTATGATGTTTTATGCTTTATATGATGTGATGTGATGTGATGTGATGTGATGCATTTGTGATGGTTACTTTATGATTGCATGCCATGATGGTCTTATTTTATATGCTGATGATAATGGTAATCTATATGATGAGATGGATGCATTACTGTATTATGAGATGTATGATGTGACTAATGGATATCGTGCTTTTTGATTATGGATACAATTATGGATATGTTATGGATATGTTTATGTATGTATGAATTATGTGATATGATTTTCATATGATGATATTGATCCTATATGTATGCATGGATGATAATGATGGTTATGTCGTCTATGTTAATGAAAATTATGGTTTTATGTATGCAAGATGGATGTATGTAAATGATAAACTTATATGTCATGTATATGCAATGTGAATGTCGATGTTATTATGGAACTAGATTTATAAAAATATGAAATGTGATAATGCAATGTTCATATGATCATGTATGCAACTATGTTTTTGTATGTCACAGGATATCATCAGAGGATGAGAGAAGAGAAGATGAACAGACGAAGGTGGATGTTAGTGCAGAGAAGATATGCATGTTAGTGTGAAAACAAGAATCCTTCAACAAATTCCATAGTACTATAATAGTTGTTGCTCTTAATCATCGTTGGGCAGAATGTCGTAATGGCCAAAAGATGCTATGATATGACATAGATCAATAGTGTGCACTGTCGAACCATCACATAGGACAAGAAGTCGCAGAAAGGATGATTGTGACTCATACTTGGAAAAAAATTGCCCCTAGTCATTTTTCTATAACCAACCACAAATAGAAAAGACTAGTCTTGAAACATCGTTGCTTCTCTAAATCCTGAAGTCAAGACATCCTTGAGAAACTAGCCACATGACAGCCAATCAAAGATAGGAAAATCATCGTACTACATCGTTGCTCCTCTAAATCCTGAAGTCAAGACATCCTCGAGAAACTAACAACATGATGATTAAAAGGAAAATGAAAATCATCATGATACATCGTGTCTCCTCTGATGCAAGGAACTAGTATCATGATGACCATCAAAAAGACAAACAGTGTTTGCCAAGTGGTTTGATGTTGAAATGCCAAGGTTGACAAGGTCTAGGTTGCCGAATGCTGAGTGATGCCATATTCAAGGACACATCCTAAATGGTGCTGATGGCAAGAGGATCGATTCTCAGAGTTAGGAGAATCCATCAAAATGCCAGATGATGATGACGATGCTTAGGAAAGACACATCCTAACACATAAGTAGATGACAAGATTTGTTCCTCAGAAAGACATATCTGAAGAAGGACCAATATTTTGACAGGTTGACTCATTTTATTTGAATTTGACTAGATGATAGATTTGACCACATGCCAGCGCTAACATATTAGTTTCATTGAGATGTCGATTGAAAAGATTGCTTAAAGTTTGCCGATAGATTGCCTATTTAGGATTGAGGAACGATTTGATTGACTTGAATATATTCAACGTGTGTGAAAGTGTAGTGTCATGAACCCTAATGGACTAACCTAGTGCACCCTCAGGGGCTCATCGGTTGATGGACTTGCCTACGTCATGCACTCAGAGACCTCATAGTTCGACATGACCAATGACTTTGTCTGAAGGACAAAAGATTGAGTCATGATTTTATTTTGACAAACGTAGAAGGACAAACCTAATGTCTCAGGGATTCAAAGATGAATCTTGCCTATGTAGAAAATGCATAGAGACAATGTAGTTCAGACAAGACTAAGTGACATAACTGACCTGAATGACGAGACATACATTGAATTTGATTTTGAAAATTTTGATATTTTTTGAATGTTTTTGTGTTTTCTTCAAAGACATTTTCTGATTTTTATGACTTTTTTCAAGACTTTTTGCGATTTTTATGACTTTTTCAAGACTTTTTGTGAATGTCATGACCATGTACGATACCCACTATACTCAAATGATACAGATCTTACCCCCAGATAGGTTGAGGATTACCTAAACAAAATGACATGGAAAAGAGCATACAAAGGAGAAAAGGAAAGGATATGCAAGGCATGATGTCAACCACTGCTAGCCATGGACGAAAATGACAAGACCTATGACGAGTGTCGTGAATGTGTCGGGATCTCATGGTTATTCATTTTGGATGAAGGCAGATGGAATGATAGTAAATGGTGAAGCAAAGACCGACTACGCATGATGCCTGTTTGCTAGGTTTTCACCATGGTACTTATCCAAAGTTCCTGTTTACCAGGTTTTCACTATTGGACGAATTTATTTCTATTTTTTTTTTTGGTGTCACCAACGCCTGTTTGCCAGGTTTTCATCAAGGTGATGAATTTTTTACATTTTTCATTTTTTTTTTGTAATTTTAAAGTTTTCAACCAAGCTCTCCAATGCTATGTATATAAATTTCATAGATGCAGGCTGTTGATAGGTTTTGTCAACTGTTCTCCATCAAGCATGGCTAATTGATACGCACCATAACTGAATGTGATAGTAATGATATAAGGACCTAGCCAATTTGGCTCAAAATTTCCAGGCTTCTCTCGATCAACTTGATTTCTTTGATTCTGCATGAGGACCAAGTCACCAATTTCAAACTTTCTGACCATCACTCTTTTGTTATAGCTCCTACAAAGGCAATTATGATATGAATATAAATGGCTCAAGGCATTTTGTCTTCTTTCTTGCAACATTTCTAACTCATGCAGGCGAGACTGTTTGTACTCTTCATCATCTATCATTCCCTTTAAGGAGACTCGAAGAGAAGGAATTTTGACCTCAATGGGAAATATCGCTTCAGATCCATAGACCAAGGAAAATGGAGTGGCTCCAGTGGGTGTGTGGATGCTGGTACAATAGGCCCACAAGGCTGGATTGAGTTGTAGATGCCAATCTCAGCCAGCGTCATTGACTGTCTTCTTAAGGATGTGAAAAATTGTTTTATTGGACGCCTCGGCTTGATCGTTGCCTTGCGGATAATATGGCATGGAGAAATGGTGTTGAATGTGGAAGTGTTCACAAAGCTCACAAATATCCTAATTTTTGAATGGATGACCATTGTCTATGATGATGGACTATGGGATGCCATACCGGTAGATGATGTAATTAAGGATAAACTTGGAAATCTACTTACTGATGATGTAAGTGAGGGGGACGACCTTGATCGAGATAGTGAAGTACTTAGTGGCGGTGATGATGAATTTATGGTCATTGGAGGAGGATGAATGGATTTTTCCCATGAGGTCGAGTCCCCATTGTGTGAAGGGCCCTGGAGAAGTGATCGGTCTTAGCTTCTGTGTAGGTACATGGATTAGATCGCTGTGCACCTAAAATTTCTGATATGTTCTGACAAATTGAAGAGAATCTTTTTTTATTATCGGCTAGTAATACCCAAGTCTGGTGACTTTCCTTGCTAAAGTTGGGCCACTCAAATCAGATCCACATATACCCTCATGTACCTCATGTAAAGTTGTGCGGTCTTCATCAGTGTCGAGATAATGAAGAAGGGTGTTGTCAAAGCTACAATGGTATAGGGTGTCACTAACGATGGTGTATCAGGTGGCTTTTTGGATGAAGGATTTTCAAATCAGCTATCAACGAATGAGTTCCTTGGATAGGTGCATCTGCAAGTTGATCGGCTATTACATGTCCTTTTATTTCCTTGCATTCAACATATTGTATGTCATATTTACTCAAAATCATGACCCATTTTGCTAACCGACCTATCAATGCTGCTCGACTTAGAAGATACTTCAACAGATCAATATTTTCTACCAATTGTGTTTGGTGATTCAACATGTAATGTATTAGTTTCTAGTCCGTAAAGAAAATTGAAAGATAGACATGTTCCATGGATGTGTAATTAAGTTTATATCCGATCAGTGTGCGACTGATGTAGTATATGACTCTTTCTTTTTCTTCATTATCATTTTGTGCCAAAAATGCCCCCAGTGTGTTGGTGGTTGCAGAGACATACAAAATCAAAGGTTTTCCTTCAATTGGAGGAATTAGGATGGGTGGTGTCAATAAATATTCCTTGATTTGTTGGAAGGCCGCTTGGCATTTATTTGTCCACACAAAGGGGATAATTTTACACAACAAGTACTGAAATGGTTAAAATTTGTTTGCTAGTTGTGCAATGAAGCATCAGATAGACTGTAATCTGGCTTGTAGTGTCTATAGCTCACTGATTCCTTTAGGCGGAGGCATGTCTAATATTTCTTTTACTTTTGCAGGATCAACTTCTATGCCTCTTCGTGAAACTATGTAGCCGAACAGTTTTCCTGAAGTAACCCCAAAAACATACTTCTTCGGGTTTAGACTAACCTTATATTCTTCTAGGCTTTTAAAGATTTTATCCAGGACCTTGAGATGGTCCTTTCATGTCAAATATTTTTCTGAAAGTTCATCCACATAATCTTCCATTAAGGTATGCATGAGATCATGGAATATTGTTGTCATGGCTCACTGGTATGTGGCACCTGCATTCTTTAGGCCGAAAGGCATGCTGTTCCAATAGTATGTTCCCCATGGGCAAGTGAACACTATTTTGTGTTGATCCTCGGGGGTGATGTGTATTTGATATTAGCTTGAGAAACCATCCATGAGGGACAACATCTCATATCCTATGGTAAAATTAAAAATGATGTCTATGTTCGATAATGGGAAATCATATTTTGGACAAGCCTTGCTCAAATCTTTGAAATTTGTACAAATGTGGATCTACCCATTTGGCTTGGTGATGGGGACAAGGTTGGAAATATAGTCAGCATAGTCTATTGATCTTATGAATCTAACATCCAGTAACTTCTTCAGTTCAACCTTCACGAGTAGTGCAATCTGTGGATGCATCTTTCATAATTTTTGTTTGACTGGTTTGATACCTAGAATTAAAGGAAGATTGGGCAATACTAACTCTGGATCTAGCCCTGGCATGTTAGCATATGACCATGTGAAATTAACTGTTCTTTCTGAGAAGAATTGTTGGAATTCAGGTTTTTCTTTTTCTATCAATGATGCGGCGAAGAGAACTATTTTGGGATTCTCTAGTGTAGCTATGTTAACTTGTATGGTGTCTTCAATAAGCATTGCTGATTTTTCTTGTGTCATGAGAAGAAATTCCAATCCTCCATCCTTAAGCACCTCATAGAGGTTTTCACCTTTGGATACATCCTTTATTTTTACTATTGTATTGTTAGAAGGTGCCTTACGGTTTTCACCTAAAGACATGTCTTTTTTTGTTTTATTTTTTATATTTTTGTGATTGGAGGATTGCATAGTCTCCCCGAAGTATGCTGCACAATCAAGATCAATAGAAAATATTTCCTTGTGATCACCACTTGGTATGCCCTCACGAAGTCCCATGAATTTTGTAATGGCTTCGTCATTCTAAAAGATATCCATAGCAGGCGAGCCTTGTTGGTCCTAGTCGATGAGCTGTGGGTAGACAAGGGAAATACCATCATCAGTGTTGGTAAAGGATGGGGAGGATGCGAAAATAATGCAAATGGAAGCCTCAAGTGTGAAGGTAGAATTATTGTCCTCAATTTCCCAGTCAGATTCAATCCAAGGACCATAGTCAGATTCAGATGAGTTATATTCATGGTCATAATATGGGACAAATGGATCAGAATCACGATCAACGGATGGTAGTTCAAAGGCATGGAAAGGAGGCTCAGGCATGTCAAGCTCATGGATAGCTCGGGAATGTTATAGGACAATTCAAATTTTGCCGATGACAGTTTGTGGTCATTTGGGTCCCAAGGAATGTTGACCCATTTTTTATGTTTAGAATTATGATTTATAGGATCAATGTTGTACATTTGTCAAAATATTTCCTCAAAAGAAAGTTGGCCGGGCTCTAGGAGAATTTCACCAATATCATAGTTACTCAGGGTTCTATCAGATCCCCATTCCCATTCATGAGAGTAGGTTTCGGTATGGGAGTCTTCACTTGTCTCAACACTTTCAGGAGCCATTATGTCCTCACATGAAAGTACATAGGTACCTCGATCATCAATTTTGAGTTTCTCGAACCCTATCCCTAAATACTTTGGTCTTGTATAAGTAATGATAGGCTCTCTCCTACCACCGCTGTTTGGTCCAAGTCCTCTAGTTCCATTAAAACCATGAGCTTTGCATATATCAGAGCCTTTGCCATAGATATGTACTAGTAATGGGGGTAATTCCTTTGGGTCCTTGTAGATCCAAGTAGATAGGTCTGAAATTTCCTCATCGTTCATGTCTCCCCATAGTGTGAATACCATCTTTGGAGGAACCTTGAAATTATTCTTAGGCTCTACTGTGTAACAAGGTCGACCATAGAATTTAGGTGGCTTAGGTATTGTTGTGATACATTAGTCCATATTCAATTTTAATTCTCCACAACCAACATCCTGGATCTTAAAGTTAGTACTTGGTATGGAGGTTGAGGAGGATGGTGTGGTGGAAGTTGATGTAGTGGATATGGATGAATTGGTGAGTGTGGATGGGTCAATGTATTTAGTGGAAGTGGATGTTGAAGCCTCTCAATTGATAGGCACTTGGTGCTCAACAATAGCTCTCAAGTTGGTACAATATTGAGAAGGATCAGGATATCCTGGTATAGTAATTTCGGTGCCATCGAAATGGAACTTCAGACATTGGTGGTAGGTGGAGGGAATAGCCTTTAAGGCATGAATACATGGGCGACCAAGTAAGGCATTGTAATTTATATCATGATCCAGGACTTGGCATGTTGTATCTATGATAATTGGTCCCACACGAATTGGAAGTGTGATGAATCCTTTAAAAGAGCATTCTTCATCATTGTATGATTTTATCACAATACTCTTGGTAGTGTCCAGACAAGCATTAGAGAAGCCAAGTGCTTTAACCAATTTTAAAGAGAAGAAGTTCAATCCTGCTCCTCCATCTACTAGGACTCGTCTAACCTTATGCTTATGGATAAAAACCTCGATATACAAGGCATCGTTATGAGATGGTTTGGGAAAGGAATAATCAAGATCTGAAAAAGGTAATGTGATGAGGCGAAGTCAAATATCTGACCATAGTTTCAAAATGGTTGACATCAATATTGTTTGGAATGGAGGACTCTTGCAATACTTTATCAAAAATGGCCTTATGCGCAGGTGAAATGCAGAGTAATTCAAGGATGGAGATTTTAGTGGGCGTTTTGTTCAATTGCTCGATAAGGTTAAATTCTGGGTTGGGTTTTGGCTGCTTGACAGATGGACCAGGTATGGTAATCTTGGGCTGGTGAGTAGAGGGGCCTGGGATGGTGACCTTTCCTTTGCGTGTAGTGACATTTAATTTTGGGGCCTTTTTAATAATAATGGTATTGACACATTTGTCTTCATCAGCAACTCAAAGGTTATTAGTGATAGCACCACCGGAATAGTTGAAGGCAACACAAATGTAACTAGCTTGTTTGCTATTATCCTTTATACTGGACAATGAGGGGTTACTTGAACCATGGTCCTCCAGTGGGTTCTTATGAATTATATGATTTGAATTAGATGCAAATGGTTGACCACCAAGCTCAATGGTGTGGTTTTCAATAAGATCTTGGACAAGATTTCTTAGTTGGTGATAGGAGGAAGTTTTATGCCCTTTGACACGGTGGTAGTCATAGAATGCATTATCATCCCACCATGATGGATTAAACTAACCAGGGTCATATGGTTTAGGTTCTTCCAACGTTATGACACCATTTTGGATAAGTTTCTTTAGGACAACTTCGATGGGTTCACCCAAGGAGGTGTATGTGCGTTTTTGAAATTGCAATGTTTGACGTGGTTGCCTTTGATTTGACTAAGCAGGATTGTTTTTAATGGCATTAGTAGTTGGTGTTGATGTAGTCACAGGTGCATTTTGAGTTTGGACTCCTTTAATTGTGAGCACAGGACCTATTACATTGACTGTTTTCGAATCGACCACGACATCATTGGTGATGTGTTTATTTTTAACCCAATATTTGTTTTTGTCATTGGAAGTACTTGGGTTGGTGTTTGTGGTAGTGTTGATGGTTTTTCTGCCATACTTAAAGTTTGCCTTTAGCAAGTAAGGATTTTTCAATTTGAACACCTTTTTCAACAAGGTTAGTAAAGGTAGTGCAACAATGGACTTGTAAGCCATATCTGAGTGGGCCAAGGATATTCTGCACAAACATTGTGACTTTTTCCTTTTCATGTATCTCCATAGGATATCAGCTTGCTAGGGTTCTCTATCTTTGGAAGAATGGGATAAATGTATCACTTGAATCCTCTTCAGTGAGTTTACATAAGGAGGCAATATCAATGTCCATATCAATGTTGTAGGCATAGTTTTCAACAAACTTATTGGCTAATTCATCCCATGATTTAATTCCTTTAGGAAATTGTGTGAACCACTCCAGTGTGTGCCCTGCAAGACTCATAGAGAAGAGTCTCATTAATAACGTGTGTTCATAGGCAATGCCCATGCAACTAGTAGTGAATTCTCGAATGTGTTCAATGGGATTTGTCTTGCCTTTGTATTTAGGGAAATGCGACACCACATATCCTAGAGGGAATGGTGGCATATACAAGGTTGTGTCAAATAGATATGGACATAAGCCATACGACATGCAAGGCTTTTTATTGGATATTTGCAAGGTTTCCACCTATGTTTGCAAAGCTATAAATTTGAGTGTGAGTGCCTCCACAATTCGGTTGTTTATAGCATCACACATGTTGGTGATAGGTATGGATTGATTTCCCACTTGTTGTGATGAGATGTGTTGATTTGGAATGTGTTGTTGATGAGAAAATTGAGTGTTTTGGTTTGGCATTTGTTGGAAATGAATGTTTTGATTAGGGATTTGTTGATGCGTATGGACTTGAGATGCATAAGTGGGGATGCGAGTGCCAACCGTGTTGGATTGAATTTGAGAACCTTTCTGTCCTTGAGAATGTTGATGACCAAATAGTGTCATATTTTGGGTGCCTTATCCAAATAGATAGGTATGACCTAGTGGAATTTTGTTATTTTGTCTCAAGGGAATGTTTTTGTTGATTTGTGATGAATTTTGGATGTTCGATTGAGATCCTTGAATAAAAACTCTTCATTTATTCTTCCCAAAGGGGTTTAATGAGTTTGTTGCCATTCTATTAGTAGAGGAACCCAATAATAGGTTTTCTAATGTCCCCATAGAGTTCGATGAGTCTCCAAAGAGGTTTTATGTGTTGGTGCCCATTGTATTAGATGAAGTCCCAAATGTGGGTCTAATAGTTTGTGAGGAAATTGTGAAAATTTGTTGAGGGATGGAATGTGATGTGGTGTTTGTTAGGGTTGATGATCCCCCAATAGAAATTGTGTTGACCACATTGGATGTATTGGTTGTAGTATGGGTGGTAGTAGCACCAAGGGAGGTAGCATTAATGGTGTTGATGACATTTTGTGTGGTAGCTCCCATGGAAGTATTTTTTGCATCATGTGATTGGCTTGTTTGATTGGTAGGGTTGAGAGATGCTGATCTTATGGTGTTGATGTGAAATCCTTTTGGTAACCTAGCCCCTTGGTCAAGGAGCATGACTAGGTATCTATCTGAATCTTGCAAGACTAACTCTTCCACAAAGGAGGCTACTTCAGGATTTTGTGTAGCAGCTTGTATGTCTTCCTCAAAGACTTGTCCATTTTCATATTTGTGAATGAATTGTTCAAAAGGATTGTGTGAAGAGGATGGGATGGTTATTTCACTTAATGGATTGATGAATGAATTCCCCCTATTGGTATTTGCATTCATATCATGGGAGAAATTGTAAAGGTTGGTGTCTTGACCAAAGAAATCCACGAGTCTTCTTTTTATTTGTAGTCTTGTTTCAACCATAAAAGTTTTGATCAACTGTGGGGATGGTGGGGGATGACCTAAATATGCAATTTTTATGACACTATGTTTTTGGGTTTTTTTGGAATAAGGAATGCTATGCAAATGAGACTAAAATGGAGAGACTAAAGGTATGCAAATGCAAAATATTCTAAGATGCACTCAATATTGGTAAACTTAAGGAGAGGCACACAACCATACAAAGTTTAGGCAATGTCTCGATTTTGGGATGTCAAGGGACTTGTTAAAAGGACTAAATGACAAACAGGACAAAGTGAGGTTTCCACACTAGACTATTGAGTTGGAAATGGCTCACAAAAGGTAATGACTAAAGGAAATGGTTTGATCAAGTCCAATGATAACCTACTCTTGAAGGCAAAGTTTTGACAAAGAATGGAAAGGATTCCTATCCTAAAATCTGCAAAATGAGGTCCTAAAATGATGGTAAAGCCTAAGGATGCAATTAAGGAAGTACAATGGGAGGCCTATGGTAAACTAAGAATGCAACCTAAAATGCAAGGATGAATGAATTTGAGCAATTCTTGGTCTAGTTGTGGATAAAAACTATAGAAAAAGATGTCTGCAATCTATTTGGAAAAGTTAAGCCTCAGATTTCTGATAGTGAATGAATTTTTAGGTCACAAGAAATTGCATCATTTCAAATGCATTGCAGGGAAGCAAATGCATCAAAAAATTGGAAAATGCGGTGTTTTAAGGCAAATGTGGTGCATAAGAGAAATTGCGGTGTTTGGTAAATCAAATGCATTGCGAGACAGGAAGATGCGGCATTTAAAATGGAAAATGTGGTGCAATAGAGCGATTACAATTCTGGAAGCAAAAAATGCGGTCCAAGATAGCAGATGCATCACAATTTTGGAAAATGCATTACAAAGTCTAGTTTTGGCCAATTTTTTGGCAAATTGTGAAGTTTGTTTCAGATTTAAAGTGTTATTCCAGATCTGAAAAGGATGTTTAATTGTTCAGTTTGTTTGAAAAACACTTGGCAAACATATTGTCTTGGAAAATTTGTGAAAACAAACACAAAGAAAACATGTACAACCCTATGTTTTGAAGGACTATATTATTTTGGATTCCATGTGGATTTTACTCCAACCACACTTATTCTTAGTGGATGAATTCAGAAGCTTGGCCACATGGGCTCCCCCTTACAGTGCACTCACTTCTCAAGTCAACCAGGCTTCCAACCCCCATGAAACTCCCATGGCAGGCTAATCATCTCTACTAAGAACTGTGAGAATGTGGATTCCTTGGCAACAACCGTTGCTCACGAAAGAATAGATAAAGGTTTTTGGTCACACTATAACAAGGGTTTTAATGTGGGAATTCCATTCATGGGGGACCATCCATGTGGCAAGAGACCATTGCTTCCCTTCTTGTCAGAATAGTTCTCATGATACTTGAACTTTCCTCAAGTACCCACACTTATATATCGGTTGGAAGTCGCTTGGCTTTAGCATGTTACCGGTTGGGTCGTTCCCTGGGGTGATTACTTTTTCCCACCAAACAGGTCCTCTAAGGATAAATAATAGAAAGTAAGTACATTCGTAGTTCGATCAATATTTATTTGTATAAACAAAGAGAGAACACACACAATGTACGTATCTCACACTAGAATTTTTATTTTAGTTTAAACCCAAAATGAAATGTGAGGGGTGATAAAGTAAAAAAATCTTTAGTGTTTTTTGTTTCTCTAGATCGCACAAAGCATAAGAGAATTTCATACACACTTAGGAGATTGTCACTAAACCACAAAACACACAAGGCACTTGTTCATTTTAACCATTTGTAGTGTGAGGCAAACAATTGTTTATTTTAAACCAATGAATGAAAGAATGTAAGTTTATTTTAATCCAATGAGTTATAATGCATGATTGTGTTCTTTTTAATCCCATGAATGTGCATGCATGTCCATTTTAATTCATGAAATTGTAAATGAAAATTTGTAGGAGTGTTTGTTTGATTAAGATTGTACTGAAATAGCAATAAAAAACAAAGAAACAATGGTTAGACTCCTTGCCACAAGTTGCGAATAGAAAATTAGTAAACCCAAAATCTCTAATCTACTAAAAAAAAAGAGTAGAAAATTTGGAAATTCTGTAAAATCTGAAAGCAACTTTTTATGAGACAAATGAGTTGCAACAGAGTGAATGTGGCTTGGAAAAAGCAGATGCATCATTTGGACTGGCAAATGCAACTCAAAATAGCAAATATGTTGTTAGGGCTAGCGAATGCGGTGCAACAAAGCAAATGTGTTGTGTCTGATAACGAATGCATTGCGACAAATCAATTGCATCTCAAAAGGTTGTGATTGTGGCGTTCCATACCTATACCTGCAAAAAAGCCAAAAAATATCTGTACAAAAATTGCAAAAAATGAGTGTCGGGTTCACCAATGTAACTAAGGGTAAAATTTAGGTTATTAATGATTAGATCATAAAAAAAATCAAACCCAAAGCATATAATGGAGCACAAAGGAAGTATAACAAGAAAACAAGGAAAGATCTCACTATATGTCTTCAACCTTCATGATTGACCTCCATTACACCTTCTCTATTTGCTGCAATATGATGTGTGCCCTCAGATTATGTGAGCTACAATTGACTATGCCTAGACTAAGAAAATGTTGAAGGATTTTAAATGGCTATGCAAGTAAAAGACCAAATTCCACATGCAATATCCAAATCTGCAAAATCACAAGGTTAGTAAATGACAAGTATGAAGCCAAAAATGAAAGATGCAAGAGATGAGAGATGCAAGATGCCAAAAATGAGGACAAAATTTCCATTTTATAGAAAATGCAATTTTGAATGAACGAACAAGATTGAAGATTGATAAGTGGTCTAGAATCAATGGTCAAGATTCAAAATGAGAACCCGCAATTAGGGTTAGGGCAACATTAGGGTGAATTCAAAAGGAGTGGACAAGATTTAATTTAAGAAATGAAATCAAGGAATAAGAATGTGTGCGATAGGGAGATAAGATTTGGCATAGAAAAAGAGTGAGTTAGAAAATCAAATAATTTTAGAAATTACTTAATTTATGGAGAAAAATACTATTTTGAATTTAAAATTAATTTAATTCAAAATGGTGGGGTCGTGTGATAGTAAATAATAATTTAAAATTATTTACTTAGAAAGAGGGAAATTTAAATAAATGATTTTTATTTAAATTTGGAAGAGAATTAAATGAGACAATTAAATAATTAATTTTAATTATTTAACTGTGGAAGAAGCGAGTTAATAATTAAATAAATTGTGGGGGATTTATTTAATTATGAGAAGACCTTAGTATTAGAGACACATTTAAATAAAATTTATTTATTTAAATAATCAAAGGGGGAAATAATGGACTAATTAAATAAATTTAATAATTTATTTAATTTAAAGAGGACATTAGACATTGGTGGCATATTTAAATAGAACAAATGTGATTTATTTATTTAAATAGTCACGAAGAATAAAAGAGATGAATCGATTAAATAATTTAATCATTATTTAATTAATAGTTGAATTTGAATAGGACATAATCAAATGTTTTAATTATGTTTAGAGGAATTGATGAGAAAATTGAGTTCGCAGGCTTAGGTCAATTTTATGTGTCTACAGCTTCAAGAACCCCCACACTCTATTTTCTAAGGTAGATTCTACTTTCTTGTTCAATTACATGGAAATTTTGAATGATAAAGAGTTGGTGAAGATGGTAGTGATATGTTATTTTCAACCTTTCATTTACTATCTTTCTTCGTTGGAGTTGGAATTTGAGCATTATAATTTTGAATTTGGGTTACCCCTATTGGTGGAATATTTCTCAAAGTTGATCTAACTTCTTTTGTTCAAGCTCTTTCCTTGGTTGTTATGAGGTATGGTTTGGCCAGCTATACAACAAATGAATTGTTGTTGAGCTTAGAGTTTTGGAGGAAGGATTTTGGTGATGCTCTTTTCATCTCTACTCTTATTTTGTTCAATTTAATTCACCTCCTTCTCAAACACATGGATAATGGCCTCCATGGACCATCATGATCCTTTGCTTCTAGTATCCTCTGCTAATGCTAGCTCATGTGGAAGTTGCTAATGAAATTTTTGTAATTAAAAATTTGTACCTATTTTTTATATTTAATATATATCTAGTGGCTTTGCTACCTTGAGCATTAAAATAAAGAATGTGAAGCCTTGGTTTAAAATGCAACAATTTATTTTTGAAGACTATTTGTATGATTCATTTGTTCAATCCTTTAACATATATATTAGTCTTAATTGTCAAGAAAATATATTAAAAAATTAAAATATTGTTAACAATAATATACACTTGGACTATTGAGGTAGAAAATAAACTATAATTTGTATAGAAGCCTAAATGACATTAATATTTTCATCATTAATATCCTAAAAAGAAATTGGTATTTTTCAATATTAATATCCTAAAAAGACATTGGAATTATTCTTTTGTTCCAAGTTACGCTCTAATGCTAATTGCCATATGTACTTTGAATATTCAAATTAATGTACAAAAATATACTCAAATAATTAAAATTAATATACAAAAATATTTCACCGCTCGATGAACGTTCGATGGACGATTGTAGTTTCTTTTTGGAATGAAATGTTTAGAGTGCTAGACTTGCAAACTCAACCTTCAAAATCATCCTAGAGCCATTCAATTAGAAATATTGACGTTTGATCTTTTATTCATGTGTTTTATTAAAACACTTACAATTTTTTGCATGCGAGGTCTATTTATTAAATCTTATCTTATGAAAAATCTATTTTTTCCTTAAGAGATCATTCTTAATTAGAAATTCCTTAGATTTTATTTTAAGTTTGATGGTGGTAGAACTATTGAAATTATTTTATTTTTGTAAGTTATGTTCTTGTGCTCTGATGCCATGTGTAATTTCATGATCTTAATTTAATGTATCAATGGGAAATGTTTAAAAATAAGAAATAATATCCTCTTCTAATTTGAAGCGAGATAAATTTATTGAGTTGATAACTTGATATTGAAAACTAAACAAAGTACTCTACATGAAGCTAGTTGTCAATCAAAATGAGATTTGCAATTGATTTCATTTCTTTTGAATGCGTGAGGTACTCTCAAGTATAGTTTGCATGTAGCCAAATGTTAATCAAAATAAAATTCATAGCGACTCTCCCATGTGATGATGATACCTCCAAGAAAAATATATTATACCTCACACAAGTAAATACCATAACTAGGGATGGTGAGTTCAATTGAAATCATTATTAAGTCCGTAAAATAGTATTACTTTTGAGTGTAGTTTTTAAAATTTTGATAATCATTCTTATTTTATGAGGCTAATAAGGAATAATATGATTTTGTGGTATTATTGAGGATACTCTAAATTCTCCCACCTCAAGTTATGTAGTTTCAGATTAAAAGAGAGACCAATTTCCTTCAATTTCAGAATGAGTGGAATTGGAAAGAAGTTGATTTGGTTCTTGGCTCTTGAGACAAGTTTTGAACTGGAGGATGAGGAGATTTGATGGGGATAAGTTCTTTCACAAAAAGCACAGCCATAGAAGTCTTTTAATCTTGTCCACATGGAAACTTGTTGATTTCTCATACTCCATTTTGATAGAGGCCCCACTAGTACAAAAACAACAATAAACTAATAAAAAGACTACTAAAAAATGCTTATAAATGACTTAACTTGGTCACGTGACCATTGTTATTTTATTTCCAGTCATATATAATGCAACCAAATTGATGACTAAACCATTTTTAGTCATTTATTGGTTGTTTTGATTGATCGATTTAATATTATATTTAGTCATTGATTTAGTCATTCATTGCTGTAATCTGGTCACTTATTTAGTCATTTTTTTACCACTGATATATTTAGTCATCGATTGCTATAATCTGGTCACTTATTTAGTCATTTTTTATTCACTGATATATTTAACTGGTCACTTATTTAGCTGTTGATTTAGTCATTGATTGCTGTAATTTGGTCACTTATTTAGTCATTGATTATTGTTAATTGGTCACTTATTTAGTCATTTTTATTCACTGATTTTTGTGCATTGGTAGTGTATTTAGTCATTAATTTTAATCATCATTTTGATCAATTTGGTAGTATATTTAGTCATTTTTATTCACTGATTTCATTGGTCATATATCTAGTCATATTTATTCACTGTTCACTGATTTCTATTAATTGGTAGTATATTTAGTCAATTTTATTATTAATTGATGTCAATTACTAGTATATTTAGTCATTTTAATTGACTGATATTTGAGGATTTAAGCATAAAACATAGAAATACACATCAATCATCAATTGAACACATTAAGACAACCATTGAGGAGGAAAAATTGGTGAACTTTATTATTAAAATAAAGGTGTTCTAGTTACAACTTAGAAATAGAGTATTACAATTGTTATTTTTAGTCACAAGACTAAAAATTTGCGTTACAATATTACAAAGAAAAGACTGCAAGAAATAAACTTTTCCAAAAGACTTCTATAATGATGGAAACACATGCTTGAAGCCCTTCAATGCAAGCACATGCCCCTTTCATCTCTTAAAACTTCTACAATGTGGGAAATCTTCCTGGAGCAAGTTGTAACATGTAGAATCCAAGGAGAGTGTTGATCGTGTCCCATATATGAAGCTCTCTCCTTCAATGTAGTCAACAATAACCCAACTAGAATATTTCCTCCTTTATATGGAACATGCCATCTGATATGAGCAACAAGGTGCTGCCTTTTCCGCCATGAATGAAGCCATGCCTCAATACAACCAACAAAATTTATATTAGTTTCAATTCAGAAAGAATAAAAGTGAATTGTGTATTGTAAGTTGACAAAAGAAAATACAAACACAACAGAAAGATAAATAAATTAAAAAACTATAGCCTTGTCAAAAAATGCTTAAACAGAGTGTTCAATATAGGCCTAAAATATGCATATTGAACCCTTGATTTTAGAACCTTGTTCAAAATTTAAGAAAGGTGATACACTCAGATTATAGAATGAAGTTGACATATTATATAATGAAGGCTATCAACACTAACCAAACTGGAACAACATTATAAAAAAAAAATTCCTAGAAACTAAGCCCAAGAATTTCATCGGACTTGGACAGCAAAAATGTCAACCTTGGTTCATGTGTTGTCTTAGTAAAGACCTGCACCATTAAAAAATCCATTTATACATAAATTCAAAATTAAGTTGATGAGAAAAGATATTTGATATCCAACTAGGATGCCTTAACATCCAAAAATTACTAACCTGATGTTTCACAACAAGCTTCCCAACTATGACATCATCTTCCCCATTCACTTTACAAGCACCGCCCAATTCAGCTTTTGAAGGCACAAACACATAAGGTATTTTCTGCAATAGTCATTTTCAAACTAATGATTAATAACAAAACTTAAGGCATCCATTAAACTTGCAAGAAAACAACTACTTGAACAAATACACAAATGCATCACCAAATGGTTCAAAACTCATCATCAGTATAAGTCCAAAAATTTGATTTTCCTGTGCAAGTTATTTAGGTTTATTCTCTTACAATTCATCAAAATTAGAAAAAAAGGGTAGCAAGCCAGGGGATTTGGTCATGGGAAAACTTCACAGTTAAAAGGGTTTTGTAATATGTCAAACATCATTTCATTAGTTTAAATCCCACCATTTTACCCATGTAATTACTGCCCTTTACAATAAGAATCAAACTATGTTCATTTTATTGGTTTTGATCCCTTCAATCCACCTTTACAACATCTACATGATGTAAAGATTTCTAGTGAACGGTTGAAACATATCAAAGGTGATTGAAGGAAATCCTCTCACAAATTAAGGAATGATTCAGGTATTACATGGCACATGGAGTTAACCTAATTTTTTTTCAATTCTCATCTAACATCTTAAAAGGTTGTAATAATGTCGAAATTCAAAATGGTACAAGGAGAGAAAAAATCAATACCTTATCTATGGCCAATGAAATCAAAGGATCAAGAATGACAGGAGGATCTGTATCAGCTGCCATAACTATAAACTCTGATGTTGTAAAGTATAATGTCTTGGTTGTTGCAACACCCTAAACTCATTCAGTATTAGAAAAAAAGAAACTGGATATTGATCCTCCCATATTGGATCTCACAGGATTCTCCTTCACAAACAACAAATGATATATATTAATTGTTTAGCAACTTCCTTAATATCCCCATGTAAGTAGACTAAACAAAGTGAGTTTGAGGGTTTGTAGTAGAGTACCATCTTCTTGGTATGTGCTTGAATTTTATCATGAATTGTATCTTGAATGAAAATAGCAAGCCAACTGCACTGTAAAATGATTGTTAGAAAAATAACCACAAAATCCTCTATAATTAAAACAATCCTTCTAGATATTTCAGTTAATTTCTAAGAGAGATAATTTCACTATCCAAACAACCTTCAATCTATTCACTATATATAATTTCCTAGAATTTAGAATTGAATGTAATGAAACAAACCATAATTACCAAAGATTTGACACCAAAATGTAGTAGAAAATAAATTGTTTGACAACAAATGTGTTTTGATAAACCAGATATACCCTTGATATATTGATTTAAATAAAAAGGAAAGATCAAACTGGAGACAACAAGATAACATTCATTAATTCACTTCAACAAACAATTGAAACCAACATTTGGCCACCAATTATAACTTCATTCTATTGATCTTCAAAAATATTTTACAATACATTTCAAAATTTTGTCCTAACTGACATGTCAAAAAGTGTCTTTTTAGTTACACACTTTTAACATAAATAAAAAAGTCTTAATTATCGTTGTTTATATAGGATTACATAAAAGGAATGAAAGATGAGAACTGAAGAGAATTTATTAGATGTTGAAGTCCACAACACTCACAAGATACAAAAGTCCATTACTCATCGTAAGGTACCTGTGATCATTCAGATTTGGCAAGGTCCTCTCTCCATGATAGTATCTGCAAGGCTTGGTACTTCACTGCAAGGCCTATTCTTCTGGGGGAGCTAGATATGTTTGCTCCCATTGGTACACCGTGTAATCATGAGGCCATTTGTACTCATATATTTTTTGTGTTTTGGCCAAGTGACTCTTCCATCTATTGTCTAATAACCCTTTGCTATCCGTGATGAATTTTGAGTACCCAACATCCAGTGAAATTATTTGATCCAAGGTTAAATTCAGGTGGTGAATATTTCTATCACCACCCTTTTGTAAATTAGTGAGGTATTTGGGAATTTTTTTTCTAAACTCTATCCAATCCTTGGAGCCTTTCAGTTGATCATCATCCCTTAGTATCTTAGGCATGAACCACTGCTTTAGTGTGTGAAATGAATCCATTCTTGCCTCGATCTTTTGGTCTTCTATAGATATGTATTGAAATTCATTTGTGACCATTCAGACCATTTTCTCAGTAGGCTTTAAAGCTATAGGGGCCTCAACACTCCTTTTTAAAATTCTGCACAAAGTTGTTAAGGTGTGATGTACAGGTTGCCCTTTCTTGAATAAGGGGTCCAATATAGGTACATGGGCCTTTATTTGATCAACTGCTTGTGACAAGGAGACATAAAATTCATACACATTTTGCAATTTTTCCACAATTATTTTAACCCTATGCTCCAAGATCTGTCCCAATACCTTGAGGGTTTCTCTCTTTTCTCTTTCCTTTGTTTCTTCATTTGTCTTTTTCAGCTTCTCAATTTCTTGTTTTAGCACATTTACTTGTTCAATAATGATTGCACTTGTATCGGTCTAGATGTTAGGGGCTGGTATACTATTAATTTTGTGCTTTGGGAAGGACCCACTCCCTTCAAATGCTCTTTAAATTTCACATTTTCTATGAATAACCTATTCACTTCATCATTCGGATCAGTCTGTTATTTCTCATATTCTGCCAATCTAGAATCCATAGATTTAATCGCATCGCTAGTAAACATGTTTGAGTGAATTATCATAGTAGCTACCTCCAATGCTGATGTGTCTTGAAGTGTCATTACCATGGAAGTTCCTCTCATTTCTTTTACAACATCAAGAAATATTGGTTTTTCTATTCTTTTTTGCTTTGTCCAAAAGGCTAGGGTTTCAAGTCTTGGATTATAACTTGTGTCACTTATTCCCTCATTTGAATTGAATTTAAAAACCAACATGGGATCTTCTTGGCTTCTTACTTGATCAAGTAAGAATATCTTTTTTAACTCCATCCTAGGAATAATTAGTATATTGCTTTCTAAGACCAATTTTCTTGCTTCTTGAGGGCTAATAGTAATTTCATTAATCCCAAGTTCTTCAAGAGTCTAGGCAACAATCAGTTCATGATGTGACTCCTCAATGCCCATCTTATTAATTTGGAGTCTCTTTTCAAATTCTTTTATTTTTATCTTAAACCAAAATCCTTAAACTTGAGAGTTTGAATAAATTCACCATCTTCAATAAATCTAAGGGCAACAATCAACCTTTCATCATGATGCAATTCTTGATCATTATGCCTATGTACATCCACTCTTTCTTCTAGTTTGTGAGCATCAATTCAAAGCATAGGAAGTGGCTGATCAACTTCATCATCTTTAAAATTCAAAAGTACATCGGCTACCTCTTTAGTATCCCTTACTCCTTCACTTATTTCATATGCCACTAAGGGGGCCACACCATGTGTCTTCTTCCTTTTAGGACTTGGTTGCTCATGGGATACTTTTGATTGTATTATGGTAGTGTCTGGTAGGGGCTCTATGATTACAATACCACTTGATTTGATGGGAAACTTCCAGGAGGGTTTTGAAGATTGACCCTTAGGTTTCTTTTCTGGTTCAATAAATAATCTTTCGAAGTTGTCAATTATTACATTCATCCTTTTGATAGGATCCTTTTCTTAAACATAGAATCCTTGGAATCTAGTGTCCCTTTTCTTCTTCTCCTCCTCAAGCCTCTTTATGATTTCCCACTTCCCCTTCCTCTGAAAAACTTCATCAGGTGTAAAGCAATTTCTTATTACATCTTCTTCATAATCCATTACATGGGTAATCCCAACTTTAGTGAGAAGTGTCTTCTTTATAACATTAATATTCCTTTAGGATCAATGACCCTTTCTCCTCGCGACTTCAATGAATACTGCATCTTCAAATATTTCTACAGTTCTTCAAGAGTGTCAGACCATACGGATAGCTCCTCACATTTAGTTAGGTCAGGGAGGAATGTCCCCTTTTTCTATCTTTTCATAACATCCTTCTCCATCCATAACATTTACCACATAAATTGTAAAAATGAAATTCAAATAGAAATAAATTTAGGTAAAATATGTGGGGCTTGAGGACACCCATAAACCCTTATTACTATTTGGTCTGCTAAGAAGAACCAGTCACCGAAATTGTGAGTATGTCCCTACTCTGGCTTCAATGCTAAATGTATTAATACCTGCATTATTTTATTAGGAAATATTGGTGAAATATGACCAAGAGCGGCCATGACCTTTATTACGAAATCATCATGAAATATTAAATAATCACTATTTTTACATCTAATATCCCATATGTAACACCAATTTTGTATAGACAAGCTATTCCCTTCATCATCAGTCATTCCCAAACACATTCTTTTAGTCCATCTATTTTTGATTTGGTACAATATTAAATGACATATCTGAGAGTATTTCTTGAAAGTGATGGGAGCTAAGCTCTCTCTTGAAAAAATCCCTCGTGTAGCCCTTTCTCAATTTTAGCAATAAAGTCATACTCAATGTTGACTTCAGGATTTTGTATTTTCATTACCATCATCATGAGATAGGTTGGCATCCTATCTTGAACATCTATTCCAAGCACTTGGCATAAAGAAAAATATTTTCTTTTGAAATATACTTGGAAGTCTTCTGTGGAAAATGGCTCAATTTGGGAGTGAGAGATAGGTATCCTCCTATTGTTTACACCCCTTTTCATGTGTAAAGGAAGTTCATCACTCCAGTAGATTTTTTTCAATCTCGTATAATCCTCCTCACTTCTGTCCAATTCAATCTTAGTCATAGCTTGCTTGTTTAACATAAAATGCTATAATTTATTCTTTAGTAAACACCACTAATGGTGAACCATCTAGCATTCTTATAGTCCTAAATGAGGTGATACTATTTTTCCAATACTTTAATAAACTCAACATCTATGAAGACATTTGGGACTATCAATTTGGCCAAATATAAGGTCCAAGGATTTGAAATTGGAATCTTATCATCCCTTTTTTCATAGAACTAACAAAAATGATCCCACCCTAATATAGGGATAATTAGGTCTCTACATCTATGGGCTATATCTTTAAATACCTTTTTCAATCCTTTATCTTTAGAATTAGGTAACACATCTAAAATGGATTGTTGCAGGGACCTATTCTTTAATTTAGAAACTATGGACTCTTCCTTTTTACTCGCAAGTTGAATTATTTTGGGTGGCATGATGAAGAATTTAATCCTACTTGATTTATTTAAGTGTATAATTGTAGAAGCGAATTCAGTTCTTATACACTTGCTACAGAGGGTTTCTATGAACTAACCCAGTGAAATAATAGCTGCAGAGTTTTCTCGCTTGAACTCCCTTGCCTCTAGTACGCTGAGCTTTGTGAATGATTGCCAAAATATTATCAAGTCCTAAGTAATATTTTTTGCTAAGCTTGGTCAGCTCACTATTAATGTCAATTTGTGCAAAATATTTTAGAATCTACCCATATTTTGAGTCTGAATATATGTCATTGATCTTGGGAAATCAAATAGTGTAATCATTTAATGCTTTGATAGCTTGTACCACAGTACTGATCTGTCATTTCAAGATAGCTGTGGGGTAGTGTTAGCAGTATCGCCACCCCATGCATACTCCTTTGGACTCTCACGGGATGCCAAATTAATTCTAGCGATTGAGTGATTGTTCACCGCAATATCACTTTGTGACATAAAGAGTGTTGCAGGGTAGCGGTAGTAGTACCACCACCTTGTGCACACCCCTTTGGATTCTCGTGGGAAAACAGGTTAATTCTAGCAGTTGAGCGATTGTTCACCACCATACCACAGTGTCATTGTTTACCCCTTGTGGGGTTGCAGTTTACTTTAGTTGTTAATATGTTCTCACTGCCACCCCACAATATTCATATTTGGTTTCCGCAGTATTGTGGTAAGAATTTGTACATTGACCTATATGTCTCGCCATCCCACATATACCTCTATTGACTACTGTGGTAGTGCGGTATTGGATTTTATTATGAATGTAGTATTTTAGATATCATTTTATTGAAAAGATTGAAATTTTTTCTAATTTTACAGTGAGAAGATCTTAGTTTTAGTTTTCAGTGTCAGTCAGACCTAAGAGACCATTTATTTGTATTATCGTTCTATAGGATACATCCATCTTGTTCTTATCAGGCCATAATGCTTTAGTTCATATTGTAGATGTATCAAAAGATGCATATAAATGTTAAAGATTTTTGGTGGAAATTCCTATTCCAATAGACAAAGGACATCAACAACCTCCTCCCTCAAACTATCAAAGTTCGAAGGATCTAATACATGTAAATTCATTCTCTTTAATATTAGGCCCAACCTTATGACTTCCAATCTTGGACCCTTTGTGAAACTTAATATATTTACCACAATAGGTAAAATATTCTCCATTATGACATGATATTCATAGGTCTTGAGGCCTCTTAAGCCCTTAATGTCAGTTTGTCTTCTAATACTACTACTTACATATCCAGTGGGAAAGTGAGTCTGATACATCAACTGTAAGAATTATGCACATTGTTCCTTTGTCCAAACATAAGGAGCAATAGGTTTCCTATATTTTTCATCATCATATTTTTCAACCCAAATATTTTGATGAATCTTTAGTTTTGAAAAGTGTTCACGTGATGAAATAGTATCAAAAGCACTAAAGAGAGTTTCTATAATAGAATAGGCTATATTTTTCTCAATATGCATAAAGTCAAAAGTATGCCTAATGTCTATATCCTTAAAGTATGGAAACTTATAGAATATGCACAACCTTTTTACACCACTTTCATTACATGGATCATATCTACTACCAACAATCCCATCATTTTTAATAGATTACATTCTTTTTTGTCCATTCTCAACAATGTAATCACCTGTTATTAGCAATGGTGCTTCATGATTCTCTTCTTGACCATTGAACCATGTTTTTTGTTGAGGATATAGATGATCCATTTTAAGGTAAACACGATGTCCACAACAAATACACTTACACAAACTTCTTGAGTGCCTCACAAAATCCTTAAAGTTGCAAGCAGGACATTCATGGTATCCATGAATACTGAGACCAAACAATGTGCCATATGCAGGAAGATCATGAATCATAAATAATAAGGAAGCTCTTAATGTGAATTTTATTGAATAACCATCCCTTAAAGATTGAATTTCTTCAATTCATTTCCACAATTCCATTAGCTCATCATATAATGGCTATAGATAAGCATCAATTTTATATGAAGTTACACTTTTCTTTCCTAGTATAATCAATGATAGCATTAAGAAAAATGGTTTAGTTGCTAACCATGGAGGCAAGTTATAATTTATTAAAAAAATTGGCCAAGTTGACCATTTAGTACTTTGATCTAAGAATGGGTTCACCCCATCTAGAGCCAAACCCAACTTTATATTGTGAGGATCTTGAGAAAAAATAGGCCATCTGTTATCAAATTCCATCCATGTCTTAGAATTAGGCACATGTCGTTTTTCATCAGTGCTCTTATTTTGGGCATGCCATTACATAAGTTAAACAATGTCTCTACACCTATACATTCAGATTAATCATGGGATTACTAGAAAGTGGTGAAGAACCTTTCTAGGAACCACAACTGATTTTAACCCTTCTCTATACCTCGCTTCATGACATTTCAAACATTCACTCCCACTTGCAAGATTCTTACGAAATAATACACAACCATTCACACATGTGTGGATGTTTGATGTTTTCATACCCTAAGCATAACTTAGTGATTTCCTTTCTACATTGACTTCATTTTGTTGGCAATATGGAGTCAGGTGGTAACGACAAACTTAATAATGCCAATAACTGATCTACACTCTCATTTGTCCAACCAAACACCACTTTCAAGCTAAGAATTTGAAGGATTATTGTCAAATTTTTTAACTTGCAATTAGCATACAAAGGCTTTGAAGCATCCTCCATCAACTTATCCCAATAATCATTTAGACCCTCATGAACAACATTCTATCAACTTTAAATCCTTTATCTAACATTGCTGCCTCTTCATCTATGTTTGGTGCCACTTCATCTATGTTTCTTGCCTCTTCATCTCTCACACTCTGTCATAAATCATATCTTCATAATAATTGAAATTCTAAGGTCTTATACCACTATGCCCATATCTTATCATATGTCGATAAATATGACTTCTTTTTTTCACATTTCCACCAAGACAGTGATTACATGGACATGGATATTGTCCATGTGACTCTCATTGGATTATGTCTCATCAAATACATGGTATTTCAACCTTAGACATTGATCCATTTGTAATGTTCTACACATAACAACTAAAAATTATAGACTAAGAGACAAAACCTATTTTTTTTTAATTGAAAGGCATTTCCATAGCAATAGAGTTTTAGAGAGAAAATGAAATAGAGAGTTTAACTAATGAATTGTAAAAAATAATTTTTTGTAGTTTATATTCAAATTGATGATTACATTGCATTTCACATCTTTCAAACTCAAAGCACTACTTCACATTGCATAACTAATTACTAGATGCTGATAGATGGCAAAATGTAAAAAAAATTTGAATAAGAGACAAAAACTATTTTTTTTAATTGAAAGGACTTTCCCTAACAATAGAGTTATAGAGAGAAAATAAAATAGAGAGTTTAACTATTGAATTGTAAAAAAAAGATTTTTGTAGTTTATATTCAAATTTCTGATTACATTGTATTGCACATATTTCAAACTCAAAGCATTACTTCACATTGCATAACTATTAACTAGATACTGATAGATGGCCAAATTTCAATTACAATATCATTTTTACAAAGTCAACCTAAGAAGTTATGCAATTAATTCACATTGCATAACTAATAACTAGGAGCAGCTGCAAATTGCATTTGGTTGTCATGGTATTCCATGAGACCACATTTCTTTGAGGCATTTTTCCAAAAAGTTCACTGCCTTGTCTATGCTACCACATTTTTCATACATGTCTACCAAAGCATTTTATCAAATAGTTCACTTCCTTGTTGCTATGTCTAAAAGCCTAAAACAAGTGCTTTCGAACAAGCTTAGGGTGCTTCAAAAAAATCTATGAAAGCATAATAGTAAGCAATAGCATAGACAAGGCAATGAACTAGTTGAAAAAATGCCTCAAAGAAATGTGGCCTCATGGTGATGGAATTCCATGAAAATTTATAACAATTCGCTTGTCATGGAATTTTTCATTGCATTCCATAACCATGCAACCACATTTATTTGATGCATTTTTTCCAAAGTTCATTGCCTTTTCTATGCTACCACATTTTTCATACATGTCTACCAAAGCATTTTATCAAATAGTTCACTACCTTGCTGCTATAGCTAAAATCCTAAAATAGGTGATTTCAAAAAATCTATGGATGCTTGAAAAAAATCTATCAAAGAATAATAGTAAGCAACAAGCTATGGTGTCATGGTTTTTTTTTGGCACAAAAATCAGCGTGATTTTATTTGCATTTTTATCAGGTTTTAAAGTCATTTTTTTGGCAATTTTGTAGTTTGAAATGGGGAAAAATATTTGTGGTTAGTTTTGTGCACTTTTGAATTGTAGGATTCTCATAGTTAGTGAAAAATATAGTGTTCATGAAGGAAAGGAAAATATGTGTAAAGCCTTTGAATTATACCCGTACTGTGCAGTGACATTGAATCTTTCAGCAAACAATTTTTCTTCATAGGGAAACATTTTCTTGTGGAACAATTGACTGAGATAGCTCTTGTTTCAACTGACCATCCTCTCATGAAATCTCATTCATATTATAATTTGGCACGATATTATCATAGTAAAGGTGATTATGACACAACTGGACACTACTACATGGCATCAGTCAAGGAAAGCCAGAGGCCACAAGATTTTGTGGATAGGTTCAATTGAAGCTGGGAGATCTTAAGAGTTCTCTCTCAAATTTTAAAAAGGTTTTGGAGATCCACCCTAAGAACTGTGAGAGCTTAAAAGTTTTAGGCCATATATATTCTCAGCAAGGGTAGATAGAGAAGGCGTTAGAAATTTTAAGAAAGGAAACTCGCATAGATCCACATGATGCCCATGCATTTATCAAGATGGGTGAGTTATTAACACTGTCAGACCCTAGTGCAGCCTTAGATTCTCTTAAGATGCCAAAGTATCTTCTAAATAAGAGTAGAGAAGAAGTACCCATTCAATTTTTAAACAAAATTGGGGTTCTTTATTTTGAGCGTGATGAACTAGAGTTGGCTCAACAAAATTTTATAGGGGAATTAGGAAATTATGTTCTACCTCTACATAAATCTCTATAGTTAGTTTTTGCATTTTTTACTTGTAAGATTCTTACAGTTAGTGAGGTAGTGTTCATGAAGGAATCCAAAATATTCATAGAACCTTTGAATTATACCCACACTCTGCAATGGCATTGAATCATTTAGCAAACCATTTTTCTTTACTGTAGGGCAACATTTTCTTATGGAACAATTCACTAAGACAACTCTTGTTTCAACTAACCACCCTCTCATGAAATATCATTCATATTATAATCTTGCATTATCTTATCATAGTAAAGGTGATTATGAAACCACTGGCCGATACTTCATGACATCAAGCAAGGAAAGCTAGAGGCCACATGATTTTGTGGATAGGTTCAATTGAAGCTGGGTGATCTTAAGAGTTCTCTCTCAAATTTTGAAAAGGTTTTGGAGGTCCACCTCAAGAACTATGAGAGCTTAAAAGCTATAGGCCATATATATGCTTAGAAAGGGCTGGTAGAGAAGGCTTTGGAAATTTTAAGAAAGGCAACTCGCATAGATCCACCTGATGTCCATGCATTTATCAAGATGGGTGAGTTATTAATATCTTCAGAACCCAATACAACCTTAGATTCTCTTAAGACACCAATGTCTCTTCTGAAGAAGAACATAGAAGAAGTAACCATTCAATTATTAAACAACATTGGGGTTCTTCATTTTGAGTGTGATGAAGTAGAGTTGGATCAAATTTTTTCTATGAAGGCATTAGGAAATGGTATTTGGGTAGAATTCGTAAATAAAAGGCCTAGTGCTAATTCTATAGTTTTTCTTGTGCTCTTTAAGGATATGAAATTATTCCATTAACTAGAAGAAGGTGGTGTTTCACTTGAGTTACCATGGGATAAAGTCACAACACTATTTAATCTTGCTAGGTTGTTTGAATAGCTACATGATACTAAAAAAAAAATCTTTTATACCAGCTAATTTTGTTCAAGTTTCCTGATTATGTGGATGCATATCTACATCTTGTAGCATGGATTAGGTTTGGAATGAGATCCAACTAAGCCTAGAATTGATTGGGGATGCACTTAAGGTGGATAAAAACTCATCATTTATGCTTTATCTATGCTTGGAAAAATGGAACTAAAAATAGATGACTGGCTTAAAGCAAAGAAACAATTAAAGTTGCACAAAGTGAATTAGATGAAAAAAATTCTTATATTGACATTTCACTTGGAAATTGGAATTATTTTTCAGCTTTTCGCAATGAGAGGAGGCATCCATAGGTGGAGGCACAACATCTTGAGAAGGCTAGAGAACTATATTATAAAGTGTTGGCACAAAGACTAGGAAATGTTTATGCTACAAATGGGGCAGCCATTTTGCTAGCTGAAAGGGGTCAATTTGATATTGTAAAGGAAATTTTTACATAGGTACAATAAGCTGCAATAGGAAACATATTTGTTTAGATACCTGATGTGTGGGTAAATCTAGCACATGTTTACTTTGCATAAGGACAATTTTTGCTTGCAGTGATAATGTATCGAAATTGTTTGAGGAATTTCTATTTTGGAATTAACAACCAAATTTTATTATATTTAGCTCAAGCACATTATGAAGCAAAATAGTGGCAAGATTGTAAAAGAACATTATTAAGAGTAGTAGATTGTAATGAGAATTTCAATTTTGTGTTGTAATGAGGGTTTTGAATTACCTCTGAATTTACTGTAGAGGGCATCCCCAAATATGATTTCACTACAAAGGTCCTCGACGAATTCAAATTCGTTGTAGAAAACTCCAAATTCATTGCCCTTTCCCACCTTTTTAGAAGTCTCTAAGTCCTCTCTGAATCCTTATCATCCATGCAAGTAGCTGCTACAACTAATCAAAATGCCTCATGCCAAGCTAATAAATGAAGTGAGGCCTGCAATGAACAGATGAAGCAAGGTCAAGAGAGATGAATGAATATGCAATGAATGTGAATAATCATGCCAATACATCATGCGCATGAATACATTGCTCCAATAATTGACCAAATGGGTTTTTAAATTTTTTGTCTAATTTGGATTTGATGACTAACTATTTAGTCATTTTTATTCCTGTGACTAAATAATTTTTTAGTCAATGACCAATTAGTCACTTATTTACTCATTTATAGATGAGTTGCAAAAAATGAGTAGAATTTATTCATTTTTAGTTGTTGTGAGTAAAAGTTTTAGTCACCTAGTCATTTATTTGCCAAATTCTACTAGTGCCCTCAAAGTGGAACTGTGGAATTTCATAGTCATTTTGGGCTATCGTGGTGGCTTGGAGCTACTTGAAGAGAGTGGGAGAATGTTTAATACCCCTTATCTTCTTCATAATTCCAGTTGGTACCCAGGATAGGTTCATTTTATATGTTCATTGCTTCCCTTTTCTCAACATGGTCAGCAAGCCCTGTGGATTTTTAAAGTCATTTTGGGTTGTCCTGATGGATTGGAGCATGGATGAAAAGCCTCATGGTTTTAGAATATGATATGCACCCCAAGATACCAAGATCCCAAGCATGGTCGGAAAGCCCTGTGGTTTGAGAATATGATATGCATCCCATAACACCACTATATACTACCAGTACCAACTTGATATCAATTATTTTTGATGTAAAAGTGATATGTGTCATTTATACAAGAGATTGCATGCTCTACTCATCTTTAAAAATATATGTAACATTATGATTCAATTATAATAAAATAAATGATTGCGTTATTATTTTTTATTCATTTATAGTAAAAATTATTTTATGTGTTTAGTGTATATTCAAATTACAAGTAATTAGAATTAATGTTATTACTTATTAGATATCCAAAATCAATGACACTGTCTTCTGATATAGATAATTTGGTAGTACTTGTAAAATTATTGGCTCTCTAAATTTTCCAATCCTTTGAAATTTTTCTAAATGATCATATTTCCTAGGGTTTTAAAAAACTACATTAGGGTTTTGAATCTAAACCCTCATCGAAAACCCATTGCACTTTCTATATTTTCTCATTGACCATTGGCTCTTGTATCCCAATCAATTAAGTGTTTATTCATGGATTTTGTTTCATTTTCCAACTGCCCCTTTTTATCAGTTACCAATTCTATATCCTAGTACACTTTAACAAAATTAAAACGTGCATGTTTAAATTCATGACTTAAGCGCTTTGGTTATTTGTGGTTGCTTCTTGAGACAACTATCACCTTCTCATTCAAGTGCTAAATCCCTTTCACACTACAATTTCTAATGCCCAATGCATAAGTAAAATGTGCTAAGTGATATAAAAAAGAGAGACTTGTGTCACCTTCAAGTTCTAATGTAGAACTCCTTCACATTGCATTCTATTTTCTACAATGCATAGGAAAAATACAATGGCTTGAATTTCTTTGACTACATTGGAGTCACAATATTTGCTGGTTAGAGTGCATGAAGTTCTTTGCACCATATTTTCTAATTTTAGTAGAAAGGTAAAATATGTTATCCTTGCATCTCATAGAGGATAAAAATATGGCAAATGTTAATTTATGTTCTTATCAGTGTATTTTGTAAATCAAATATTCTTCTTTCAATGTGCTATTACTTTGATAGCTGAAAGGTAAAGGGACACACACCCATTTCTCATTTCAATGCATAATGCATTCACACTGTATTTTTCATCAAAAAAAATTCAAATCACTTATGCAATAGACTTTGAGAATGTGCTAGCTGTACATCGTGCCACAAAATTTCAAGATTAACAATTGAAATTCAAAATTAGAAATGGCTACTTGCAAACAACTAGTTTCATTTACATGAACAATTAATCTGGCAATTAAGATGAAACAAGTACAACTATTATTTTAAAATGATAGATTTGGGTTTTTTATGTCATTACAATCAAAGCCTTTTAAAGTTGAAACAAGAATTTGAGCACCTTGGAAAAGGTTGTGCAAATAAAGCTAGGGTTTTAAAGTGATTTTATGGGTAAGGTGTTGTAGTTTTTCTATAAGCCTGTAAATTTCAAAATTGCTAATGAGTTGTATTAAAGGGTTTAAAGAAATGGTTTTGATTTTCTTATTGAATATTTTTAAAGAAGTTGAAACCCTAGTTATCTAAGAAATTTCAAAATGAGTGAGTCAAGCATAAAATAAAGAGGGATAAAGAGATTGTTGGAAGATGTTTAATGAAACCATTACTTGCATCAACCAAATGAGAAAAACATGCTCAAACAATGGGGATTTTAGCTGATAGGTTAATCAAGTTAGAGCTGGCCAAATAAGAGATGCAATAATCCATCAACATGGTTGGAGCATATTTGAATATGGGTACAAAAGAAGTAAAATTGATAGACTCATTTCAAAGTTGTGGACTCAAGATTTGGGCAAGCTAGTGGTCCGAAATGTGTTTATCCATATAAACCTGATTAAAGCCCTAGTACAAAACTATGACACTAAAAAAGGGTTATTAGGAGTGGTAAGGGAGCCCCACTACTGGAAATATCTAGACAAACCATTATGGATACCTTTGTCTTAAATGTTGCAGCCAATGTAGGTATAAATTTTGGAGCTTTGATTAGAGAATTTTCCTAGGATAAATACAATTTCAAAGTCATGTGGTTTCCTTAGCATAGGAGAGGAATGTATAGAAAATTGGTCAAGTTTACTACACATGAAGTTGAGCCCTTTGAATTTGATATTTCAAAGACTATTTCATAAATATTTAATTTTATTTGTTTCAAGTATTAGGAAAGGATAATAGGGTTCAAATTCTAGTGCATATGATGATTCTTTCTACAAACATTCAACACAAAGATCTCAATGTGAGTTTTGATTTTGCCTCATATATTGTAGAAGGAATCCAAAAATTATATTTAGGGATTTGAAGGACCCTAAATTTGGATTATATTTCAAGTGGTTTTCTTTATTGTGCCACTTAATATTGTATAGTGGGGTAAAAATATGGAGCAAGCCTTTGAATTTAAAAGTGACAGATGAGGAGGGTAATAGGTTTCCTATCCAAATATGGACATATCTATAGGAATCTCATTGCACTTTTGCAAATTAATTGGGTTTTGAGAAATTTTTTATGCAAGATATTGTACTGAATCTAGGCCTTCAATCGAGAATAAGACTATCTCAAAAGGTGATCAAGTTCCTTAGGCCATTGAAATTTGACCCAGAAAAGGAAATTGATCATAACTAGGGAGATTGGTACATACACAATATTTTCACAATATTTAAAGTTTATGGTACCCCAATGTAGCCTCATTTTTTGCCTAAGTATGTGTCTGATAGAATGGCATTTATGGAGATCATGTGGCTATTAAATGAATCAAAAAATTTCTATTTTAGATCAATTAAGAAAGGATCTCACATCCCTACTAGGATGCAATTTTTAGATCTCACTATTATATCCAAAGAAGGATTAGAGGTTTTAACCTCTATTTTACAAGGATATACCTAATGGAAGTTGATAGTGCCAAGAATTGTCATCCTGAGCATTACATCAACAAAATATGGTTGAAAATAGTAAGGTCACATTACTATCAAAAACTCAATTCTTTGGATGATGTAATTAGAAACTTTTTAATAGATGAAATGGTAAGGGAAAGGAAGCAACAATGGATTGTGATTGGGAATATAGAGGAGAAAAATAAATCTACAAATCCCTCCTAAAAAGGTGCTTATTTAGATATACCAAACCCTTTTGAAAGGATGTTAAACTTTCTCCACAATTTTGATGAATTTTCATTCATCAATAAGTGCCCTTTAGAAGAAGGACCCAATGATAAAGAGACTAAGAAACCAATTCAAAAAGAGGCCATGCCCGCTCAATCAACAATGCACCATATGGAAACTCCTATGATGCCAATTGGTATGTATCCATTGGTTGACTACTCAATAAACCATGAAGAAATGACAAAGAGAAAACTTGAAGAGGAGGGTGTTGTTGAGAACATTCCCAATGATGAAGAAGATGATCAATATTTCCCTCCTCCACTAGTTGATTATAATGATGGGCAGGTATCAGATAATAGGCTTGTATTGGATTTAAATTATCCAAATGTTATTGTAAATGATAAGAGATTTAGCCTATAGTCAGTTTATGACTGATGAGAATTTTTTTGCTTCTAAGGAGTTTAAGGATTTTTTTATAAGGATTAGGAGAGAAGAGTTCTATACAAGGTTGAACAAGTTTAAAGAGGAAGTTCACCTCTCAAAATATGAGGAGGTTACCAAGAAAGTCCTAAATGAGATAGAATTTGATGCAAGAAAAACTACTCCTTAAAAAGGAAGAAGACTTGTGAAAGAGAGTGGTGTTATATTATTGCTTGAATGGGAACTTGCATCAGCCATTGCCTTAGACACTATAAGAAACCAAAATGAAGAAGCTTTCACTTTTGAAGAGCAATCAAAGAAAGTTTATTTTGGGTTTGGATTCAATCCAAAATTAGAAACCTTGGAAATATGGGCAATGGACCTAACTACTAATAAACCTAGAGTGGCATAATCTATCCATAAATTATTTGAAAGAGAAACTAAAACAAAGCTAGGAAAATGAAAAAGTGGCTAAAGAAGAGGTTGAAAAGGTGGCCACAGACATAACTAATGATTTACTTGGCCATACACTCTCATGTGTACGGCACAAGATTGAAGGTGCTTGGAAGGAATATGATAGTTTGAAGAAGGCATATGTCAAACATGTGCAAGTGAAGGCCAACTTCCAGAAGAAAGTGAATAATTAGATTCTTAAGGCCCCCTCCATTAGAGAGATCAATAAGATGATTTCTTTTGATAGTAATAATTCACCCAAGAACCTTGCAAAAATCCTTGAGAACATTGATTTGTTAGGGGAAGTCTCAAATTTTTAGGCTAAATTAGACATGCAAATGAAAGCCAAGCTAAAAATGTTTGAAAATATGGAGAAGGGCGTGATGCCCAAAATTTTGGATAAATTTGAGATTATTAAACCCTTTGATGCATGGAAGTCTAAATTTTTAACATTATTCCCACTTTATCAGCATACATTTATATAGATGGAAAAATAGATCTAGCCTTATTGAATACTTTAATAGATGATTTATTTAAATTAGAATCTGATCTGGATAATTTTTCAATAGAAGAAAGAGCTATAAATGATGCAAGATAAAATGCTCATAACAATAAGTTTCAAAAGTTATACTTTTAGTGGAATTTGGAGGAGTATAGTTCTTGGTTAGAGAAATATATTGAATAATTATCTTCTCTAGCTTCTTTTATCATTTCTTCTAGGATGGATTACCTTGGGCCTATTTTTGTCTTTTGTGGTCTTATCATTTTTAATAGGATGGATATATTTGTCCATGGCTTAAATCTTGTTGCTCCCTTGTTTCTATAAAAGGGAATTTTGAGCCATTTTCAAAGGATATTAGATTTTTGTAAAGTAGAGAAGTTTTGTCTTAGGTTTGTACAAGTTTAAGTTTTTCAGGGAAAAGATGAAGATACAATTGTAAATTTTCTTTACATAAATATTGAAATTATAAAAGATATGAATACATTGTGACATATTCATAATCAATTGTCTCCAAAGGTAAATCTTACTACTCTTATGAATAAAATTGATGAAGGATAATTTATGTTCATCATTTCCCTATTGTACAAATGAATATTTATCATATAGCTTATGTTAAAGTAATAGATTAAATTTATGTTTGATTTTTGACCTCCTACTCTAGATCCTAATCACTTAATTTGATTACTCATGTCCTTTTCTTCATTTCCCAACCTGCCCCTTATTACCACTTCCGGTTCTACATCCTAGCACATTTTAAAAATGCTTTAATGTAAATGCACATGTTTAAACTCATGACTTAAGCACTATTGTTAATAGTTTCCTTGCTCAAGATACTTGTCACCTTCTGAATGCATTACATAGTTACCTTCACACCACAATTTATACTACTCAACACATAGGAAAAATTCACTATCCTTGTATATCTTTAAAGGTTGAAACTTGTCAAGTTTTCATTGATATCCTCTAAAAAACATTTTATAGGTCAAATTTTCTTCCCTCATTCCTAATTGGAATCATCCTATTAGTGTCATATCCAAGTATTTAATCACATTTTTGTTAATTATGCAATATTATATAATTAATATTTTCATTTCATACTGATAGGGAATTATATTATTCCTTAGAAAATTAGAAAAAGTGTATTAAATTACTCGATCATTCGATGAACTTTTGATGGATCGTTGTAGTTGAATTCTGGAATGAAATACATAGAGCACTAAGATTGTGAACTAAAAGCTCCCGAATCACCTTAGAACCATTAGATTTGTAAAGATCAAGGATTGAGAATTTATTTGAGATGAAACATTAGAATGACACTACCTCTCACTGAAAGTGAGCAATTAATTACAGGTGAAGGGACAAAGATATAAGGATACTATCCAAGTTCTCTTGTGTGATCATTAGAGGTATTGTATGGTAATAATAGGAAATGATTAAAGGATGCAATTAAAAAAAATAGGGTTAGAAAACATCAAGAACCAAAAAAAGAAAGATCAATTAAACCCATTAACCAATGAAGTTGAATGCAATGAATCTATGAATAAAACACAAATCAAGAAATAATTCTAATTAAGATCTAAATACTCAAAGAAACATCCAAACCTTGTACTCCATTGTTTGGAATTATACTAATTTGATATGTGGATTGCTCAATTATGCATAACTCATGTTGCAAAAAATTGTTGATGAAGATCTTGACTCACAAATGCTGCTCAAATACTCAAAATGATGAATTCTTAAGCTCATGAAGATTATGAATGATTTTTATGAAGAGGAGGGCTTGTTTCATAAAATTCTAGGAGATTTGATGAACAATGGATATTAGAGGATAAATATCAATGGTTGAGATTAGATCAAGAGGTCAATGGTGGAAATTGAATGAGAGCTTCAGTTAACTAAAAAATATCTCCCTAATATCCCATTTTTGAAAATAGAATATGCCATGTGCAAGTTGGAGGAAAATTACTAGTTAAATAATTATGAAATTATTTAATTGTGAGAGGAAAATTATGATTTAATTAAATAATTGAAATTATTTAATCAAGTGTATGAGGGAAAATTATGATTTAATTAAATAATTCAAAAATGTTTAATTACTATGAAAGGAAAGAAATTTGATGAATTTTAATGAATTAATCAAATAATATAAATTATTCAATCAATAGAGGAAAATAATGAATTTAGTCAAATATAATTAGAAAATATTTAATTAAAATTGATGAATTAGGAGATAATGAGACAAATGATGTGAAATAGAAAATTAGGAATTTGTGATGCATTCAGATTATTGTAGTTGTCTATATTTTTTCCCTCTTTGAGACAATGTATGGTGTGTTACATTGTTTCAAATACATGATACTAATTGGAAAAAATAAAATAAATTTTTTTGATGCCCCATTGTCCCCCAATGAACGAAGGAATGATGGGAGGATGGTAGGCTGCCCCCTTGAGAAGTCAATCAGAAAAATTAATTTTCAATTTAGTCTCATGATAGGATGACATGATAGATTCAATGGAGAAGGATAGGAAAAATTAGGTTCTAGGAGGCCAAGAAATTGATCAAGAGGGATGGGGAAGTGAGGAAAATAGGATAAAGGGGGGTGGGAGGGAAGAAAAATAGGGTTTTGAGGACCATATACATGTATTTGGGGTCATTTTCAATTCATTTGCACCTTTGAGAGTTAGAGACTTGCAAATATCAAAGCTAAATTGTATCAAAGACACCTTGTAGAGATGGCTCATATTCCATGTGCCCCACAATGTGTAGCTGCAGTCTGATAGTTCCAGCAGTTCACCAGAGTAGACCCCCTGGTATATACCTAACCTTTGTACTTTTACACTTATTTTTAGTATATTAAATGCTAGGGAAAAGTATGTCATCAAACACACTGAGTTAGACTCAATGCTTATGAAACTCAAAACAATGCTTATAAACACTGATGCGATGTTAATGATTTTAGTGTGATGTTTCTCCATAAGCAAGTCATTTTATGTTTATGGTTCACTTCTAATTGATATAAAGAAACCCATTTGATGAATGGTCTATTTCTAAAATTGTAACGTGACACTTGAATTTTTTTTCTTATGATTGTGATAAAGCGTCACTTTTGCAAAAAACCTCACTTTTGACTTAGGGCTTAACAAAATTAGGTTTTGTATCAATCTTTTTAGAAAATTGACATTTTGGGTGCTATGCTTGTAGCTAGTGCTTGATCCTATCTTGTGATGAGAGTGATGACCTAAGGTGCTAGACTAGATGGTGCATCTGAGTGGGATGGATGTTGAGTTCCTCAATGCTATCAATTTGTACCATATTGCTTACATGCATGAGATCAGGGCACATCGTGCATTCATGAATTCTATATTGGAGTAGTAGCACTCAAAGACATCTTCCTTTCAACTATCAATAGGCAAGGTGACTATTAATTTTGAGGATGTGTGGTACATCCTGAGAGTTTCGATCCACAAAGCGAGAGTATCCTATGATCTAGAATATGGTGTTGAGGCATTAGAGAGGGTTTTCCTAGATGATGAGTTGGAGATTAATGATGGCCAGATCAACCTGAGACATTATATGAGCATCATTGATGAAATTATCATTATGGTGGATGGTCTTATCTATGGGTTGATCATGCTCGATTAGTGCTCCAGGGATTTCTTGGTTGGATGTGGTCGAGTCCTCAAGAGGATGATGGAGGATGAGAGAGTTTATGCATGGAGGCCATGTATCTTGGCACATCTATACCATAACATGCATCAGGTAGTATATAAATCAATGACCAATTTGTCAGCTAGTGTGACCTTGCTCCATATCTAGGCATGGGAGAAAATTGTAGTTACTAGACCTATTGGGGAGGCCATTTGAGTATTGGACAAGCCTTTCATATATAGATATGTTAATTTTCTCACACAACACCGACTAGGGGATTTAGACTATCAGTGTTAGATCATTGATGACATAGACGAGTTTTGGTAGAGACCATGCCTTTGGTGTGAGGCCTAGGATGATGATGATGTCCATATTCCATGATATAGATAGATCAAATAATTTATTAGGACACCATACATATTGGAGAGATATCTATCAAATTGGGTTCATTGACAGTTCGAGGAGACTCGGGATGCACTGGCGGCTAACTATCATGCACTATTTGCTCAGACCTAGAGGGAGATGGTAGATTAGGGACCCTTGATAGTCCCTCAAATAGCAATCACATAGGTTTTATAATTAACATCAATACAATGGATATAGGTAGATGGGGTAGATGACCTAGGGGTGATGATAGATTATGATTCCTAGTGGATTCCTCAAAGACCATTGGGATTGACCCATCTTGATGATAAAGTGGTGGGATCTTGAAGGAGGAGGAGGGATGCTAAGACATGTAGAGCCCATAAAAAATGGAAGAGGCTAGAGGCTGAGAACCCTACAGGGGACGATATAGGGCAAAAGGTGGGGGTTATAGTAGTTGTACTAGTAGGAGAGGAGATTAGAGAGGAAGTGATGGAGAGATGCCTTAGGGAGTGGATCCAGATGATGTCTAACTTCAAGTCACTCTTGATGAGAGAGATTAAGAAAGGAGGGAGAGGGATGGATATTGAGAATAGAGGGATGGCTCGATCATATAACTGATATAGAGGATAGTTGAGAGTGATCAGAGGCCTCAAATAGGGATGCCAAGATAGCTTTCTAAACGAAAGAAGATGCTTAGTTGGAAAAGATCGCTGTAGAGAGAGACATTGAGCTTACTAGCAGGCAACAACTATAGGCTATAAGGGAGAGTGCTATGATTGTGATGACAAATCATATTAGAGAGATCAAACTTTTAGAGTGGGAGGCTACCTACTACCATACCCTCTTTGAGATAGTGGTACCTACAGACAAAAAACAACACAAATTCTCTACCAAGAGTGTAGTGGCAGCCTTAAGTAGATCAGACAGAGGATAGTGGGTTGTCCCTCATAGGTGCAACAACCTTCTTAGTATCAACAAGGTTCAGGTGGTTAGGTGGCTTAGTAGAAGGTACCAACCTCCATCACACCAATGGCTCCTCCCCATCCTCATTCTCCTAGCCAGGAGGAGAAGGGGAGTTCTATGTAGATTCTATTTCTGATTTTGATGTATAGATATATATTTTTATGTAGATACACATTTTTGATGTATATATGTATTATTGGCTCTCGATAACCCTTTGTACATACATTCATTATATAGAATTATATCATGACATACATTTGATGATATATGCGATATTGAATTTGAGCAACTATGATTATGAATTATATGATGTTATGGATGATTATGGATATATGCGATTCTATATGATATAGATTATGATTTAGTATATGGATTTAATGATTTTATGATGTGATGATGTACGATGATATGCTATGGATATGTGATGATGTTATTCTATAGATATATGATGTAATGCTATGGGTATATGAAATGATGTTATGATGATACTAGTGATTTGTGGATGTAGGATGTATGATGCTATGTTATGATGTTTTCTTTTATATTTTTGATGCTATATATGATGACTATGCATGATGAATGATGTATGATTCTATATGATGATATAGATATATGATGCTACTGACGTTTTATGGATGCAATATGTGATGGATATATTTGTGTATATCATGATACTTGGATAGAAATGTTAGTGCAATGAGTAGGATAGAAGAAGAAAAAAGATGATTAGATGGATAGATATAATTGGATATGATGAATGAATGAAATTGATCAAATATAAAGAAAATTATGATTATTGGATAGATTAGATTGTTTTATTGGATATGTGATGAGATAGGATAGATGGTTTTTCTTTTGCTTTAGGTTATGCTAAATAATGTAGATCAATCCTTATTTTGATATAAAAATTAGACACTATACACCAAGGTATGAAGAACTAGGGTGTTATTGTATCTATTGCATGGACTTTGACTTTGCAAACAATAGGAGTATCCTTGTCCATATTTGAAATACAAAAACCTTATTTGATCATGTGAGAGAATGAAACCTTGAAGCAAGTCAGGCCAATGCAAACAAGGTATACAGAACCATATATGCAAAGTTCATTGTGTTTCTTGAGACTATCCCTACACACACAAGGAAAGTATTCACCATGATCATATTAAAAAAAAATCCCTCAAATAGAGTAGATGAAAGTAATGACCATGCCCCAATATGTACCCCTCTAGGCACACTAAGATATTGAGGATCAAGGTGGTGTCAAGTGAGAGATGGAATAAGACAAAAGATAAATCAAGAGAAAAGACTGACTCACAAAACATATCAAATCCATTATATCTCTTACCAGAGAGATTATTATTTGTTGATTCATAATTATGCTTATTGTAGGAAAAATATATTTTTTAAGGTAGTTACTAGATGTTGATGTTGATTTAGAAGATGATTTAGGAAATTGACATGAAGGTTTTGATGTTTTGACAATGATCAAGACTTGTAATTTTTCATGATTGTTTGTGTTTTGATGATTGTTGCATATGATTTTGTTTACTTTTTCAAAGGAAAAGATCAACTCACAAAACATATCAAATCCATCATACCTCCTACTAGAGAGATTATTGTTTGTTGTTTGTGTTTTGATGATTGTTGCATATGCTTTTGTTTGCTTTTTCAAAGGAAAAGATCGACTCACAAAACATATCAAATCCATCATATCTCCTACCAGAGAGATTATTGTTTGTTGATTCGTAATTATTCTTATTGTAGGAAAAATATATTTGTTAAGGTAGTTACTAGATGTTGATGTTGATTTAGAAGATGATTTAGGAAATTGACATGAAGGTTTTGATGTTTTGACAATGATCAAGACTTGTGATTTTTCATGATTGTTTGTGTTTTGATGATGATGGGTTTATTATGGACAACAAGTTTATTGTGGATGGGTGAGTTGTGATGATTAGTTTTCTTGACATTTTTAGAATTTTTGAATATTTTTGGAACTTTGAAGTATTTAAGGCTATTTTTGGATTTTGTGTTATTTGAGTGGTTTTGGATTTTTTTCTATGTGAGTGTTTTTGGATTTTATGTTTATTTGTGTGTTTTTGGATTTTGCGTTATTTGATTTTTTTTGGATTTTGCATTATTTGGATTTTTTAAATTTTGCATTATTTAAATATTTTTGGATTTTGTGACTATTTGGATGTTTAATTTTTTTTTTGATTTTCTAAAGGTATCTAGATCACTAAGTGAGCTTAAAAACATATATCAAGATTTATTCCAAAGAAGGATGTATATACCCAACCTCAATGTCTAGCAATGTGGATGAATGAATTAACATGATGGATGGATATGTGAAGGATGATGAGGATAGTCAAATCGATATAGGATAAGAGATTTTAATTCTAAGGACTATATCACTATAGGATGTGTTATACATAGTAAGATTGTGTGGATGACACTACATAGTAGGTGATAGATGGCATGAGATAACATATGGTCAAATGAGAAGACCATGTCAAGATTTTTCCAAAAGTAAGGTTTTTTAAGTATATGCCCCTAGTCTTTATCAAGATCAAGCTAGATAGGTGTTAGGAAATAATCCATCATACCCACATTCTTAATCCATTTACTACATAACCCCATGAGAGAAAAACATTCATGCAAGTAACCATAATGCATAGATCAAATAGAAAAGCCACAAGATAACACAATATATACAGTTGGAAAACCCTCAAGAGGGAAAAATACAACCTCCAAAAGAATCCATACTCCATATATTATTTAGAAAATAAATAATACGTGCACTACAAGAATTATCATGAATACTTTTGAAGCATCAAGCCCCTCCAATGCATCCTCCATGTGTCGAAGCATGAATCCACACATCCCATGCCATGCTTCACATATGCACTCCTCAAAAAGACTCAATAATTATAGTCCACTCACACATCCAACCTAAAGCACTACATATGTGATTGCTTTAATAAACTCAAGCTCACAGAAATATAACCAAGTGGTAAGATAAAACTACGTACCACAAAACCATGTGAATACAAAACCACTAAACCCTTACTTAATATTGGGTACTAAGTTTTCACTTTATTAAATGCTTTCCATTTAATATTAAATTATTATCTTATGAATCACACCCATAAAATAAAAACCTAATGTTATAATACAACATAAAAGTGGTCCCCAAATAATTACCCGGTGTGATTAACCACATCTCCTAGGTACATCACAACTAAATAATTATTTAATTACAACACTATAATATAAAATTTTACGTAATGGTGTATAACACCATATCCCAACATTCTCACACTTATTGTATACATTGCATAAGGGATCAATCAATGAAATACATCATCATAGCTATAAATGTAACCAAATAAATCTCCAACATGATATCATGCTCCATCAAGATACCTACAATAAAACCAAAGTTACCACCATCTCAAGAAAGAAATCCTCTCATCCTCCAACATGCCACCTATGGAAGAAAATGAACATGCTAAGGTGAAGATGCACCAATCCAAGAACACAAGCATCAAATTCAAGTGATAGCAAAGGCTCCAACCAAGATATTGTCAAAGGTGAAAAAACCACATGATCATAAATAACATAAAAAAAACATTCTAATACATCCAACCATCCATACCTCTTAGGTATCGACAACATCAGTAAACACATGCCAAAAAAATATGAAATCTGTTAATGAAGAACATACATACCCAGGAACTCCCACTACATGGGTAATGCCAAATCATATCAAGTCTACCAATCAACCCTATATAAAGGTGTGATAAATGATCAAAATATGAAGTACCAATAATAGTAACAATGATCTACACAGGCAACACCAATAGTTACATAATCTCTCACATGTCACCAAAATCCTCCCAAATAATATGAGCTTAAGACTCTAAGAAGGAACCAAAGAATGAAGAGAGAAAACCTATAAACCATAACATGCCCTTCTACCAATACCTCAAAAATGAAACACTATTTCAAGTATGATCTCCTTGCAACCTCAAATGAAAAGCCTCAACAACACCCAAACACTCAATCTCATAGATCAAGTACAACATATGAATCGTGTATAATGCCAACATGGATATAAGCCTCTCTAACCAAGAAGATCAAACTCAATGTATTCATTCCCAAAATCAGAAATCATCCCAATAACCATCTCCTAAACTCCTCATCAATGAATGATAACATAAACTCAAATGCACAAGGAGACAACCATGCTAAAAATCTCTCAATTTTTTTCTTTGTAGAACTAACTATACATATCTCAAGATCCATATCTATGAATGATAAAGAAATATAAACTCATGCTAAAAATTACTCAAATGCATCTCCCAAAATCAAAGCATGAAACATAAACACATCAAAAATAGGATGGGTAATACCTATTAGATGATAAATCACTGAGTAGACCAAGAGTGGGGAATTAGAATGCTCCTATATGATGACCAAGTTATCATGACTCACTCCAAGAACAATCTCATCTCTCGGTCCATCATAAAATCACATCCATATCTAGGTAAAGGCTCCCCAGACTCCATGCTAAAACCTACAAAGAGTAACTATCTCAAGAAAATGTCTCTGATCACAAGAGATCTCTAGCCTCACCCACATCTCCAATTATTCATGAGTACCTCCAGTTGATCAGTCCATGCTAAGCCCCAAATACAACACAACATCCTCATGAAGCTCCTAAGAAAATGACCAAAGTACTAAGTACCAAGAGAACCAACAAGATCAATGTCAAATCTCCAACTATAGAATCAAGAACCCAACATGAAATCATGATCTAACCATATCCTCCAAGGAGATCACATGCAACAATGCATACACTTGGCCTCAAGAGAAAATGTACCATGCCAAAACTGTAAATGAGTATCAAGAGTAAACCATGACATAATAACAATCACACTCTAAACTAATAATCAACCATCTCCATCACATGAAGATAACCATATCCTACCGGTGTACCTATAAATGTGAAAGAACTCTTCTATCACAAAAGGATCTAAGAGATCCTCCAAGACATCCACAAACACTAACAAAGATCATCCATCACCAAAGATGAATCACATTACTACCAAAAATTCCCATTGAACTATGATACCAAGCTACACACGGCATCGTGACAACCATCTCCTCCATTAAGATCATACAGGTCCACACACACAACTAAAATGCCAAACATACCAAGTAGAACCAAGATATCCAGGCCAAGAAGATACAACCACCATCAAACCATCAAGAACCAATCCTACACTACCAAGTCATCACTATCAAAAGATCCCATTGAAAGGTGTAACCAATAAAATGAAACCACAATATCATGACATCATGATAAAACAACATGCTACAATTCCCATAAACTAACTAATCAAGCAATCTAATCATCCATCCTATCATCCCAAAGCAACATACCAATGCACAAATGACCAAAAACAAGGTCAACTAACAAAATATGCATCAATAATAAGTCAATCTTGTGGATATAGATAGTCCACACTGAGTCATCCCATTGTAACCCAATAGGCTATACACACCTACAAGTTGCATAACTCATAGATACCAAACAATGAAACATGTAAAATCATCATCACATTAGTAACCTGCTAATTGAGATACCAAAGAAGATAATCCTTTAGACATCAAGACTCAAACACCAAATTAAACACATATCTAATTTTCCAAACATGTCCACAAATGAATAACCATAGTCAAGAAAAACCTCCTAACACCAAACCAAATCACCACCAAACAACCACATACATGATCATGTAGTACCAATGCTCAGATGTACCTACACATCCATGAGACCATAACCATAGCCAAAATTTTACCTATACTCAACTATCAGCCACATAAGACTCCAAGTCTCCACTCGTTTCAACCCATGTCCTCAAAATTGAATACAAACTTTATACCTGCTATTATCAAAATTCAACTCTAAAAGACACCTATTAAATTATACCAAGATGCACCAAAATGGTAATTAGTTGTACCATTATAAATATCACATAAAAATATGTACTGCCTCAAGTTTTCACCTCTTGACTCATTCGAATGCTCATGAAATCACATCCCAAATCTTAGGCTCCTACAAGTGATCAAACAAGTACAATCCTCATCTTGCACTAGAAACTAAAAATATGACCAACCCACTATTTAATACACTATGCCAAGGTGTTTCCCTTGGTCTCCTTGGTGTGGGCCAGTGTGGTGCTTGAGCTTCATGACATGGTTTAACCATCTCCTGTGGATCTTGGATCTTGTATAAATCCAATGGTTGTATTAGGCATTAACAAGTCGATCTTTTGGTCTAACGACAACCATATTTGGAACAATTGGTATCAGAGCTGAGGTCACAAGTTCAAACCCCTTGCTTGCACTAGGGGGGATATTTGCAAGGTTTCACCCTTGGTCTCCTTGGTGTGGGCCAGTGCGGTGCTTGGGCTTTGTGAGATGGTTTAACCACCTTCTATGGATCTTGGATCTTGTATAAATCTAGCGATTGTATCGGGCATTAACATGTCAATATTTTGGTGCAATGACAATCGTATTTTCAACATACACTACACATGATTTCCAACACCTATTTTAAATTAAATCCGATTCCATATGTAAAAGTTATGCTCAAAACTATGTACAAGATAACATTTAGCTTTTATTCTCCAAAAATTGATCAAAAAAGAAAACTTTGTTGCAAGAATGATGGTGTTGTCATTGATGTCAATAAGAAGTCTGATGATTGGTGTTGTCATTGATGTTAACTATGGGATGAATATGATGAGGTGTGAATTTTAATCTTCCCCTGCTCAAACATGAACAATCACAAGAGTATTAGTCATTTAGACAAGCAAAATAAGCATTCCCTATGAAATTATTGAGCATGTTAAGAAATGGAAACAAAGCATGTAAGAACATGAAATACACTAAGAAACCAATCTAAACTATTGAAAACCCCATCCCATAGGGGATTGGTGTAACTTTGATGTGGAAAGTGGTCCTTTCCCAATCCCAATGTGATAAGCCCCAAGATTGTTGATGCAATGTGATGAAATTTCTCCAAAGTGGTGATTAATTCAAGCTAAAATGATGAATATACAAGTAGATGTGAGATAAAAATGGCTATAGTAATTGCGCATGAAGTTGTGGATCGATATTCAATAGATGAAGCCTCTATTTATAGGAAAGAAGGGTTGAAGAATGGGTAAATTTAGGCAATGTGGGTCTAAGATGGGAATCAATAGCCTTGTGACACTTGTCACAAGGCTAATGAAAGTTATGGAGATATGTGCTCACAAATGTGCAAGCACATTTTGGGAGAAGGGATGAGTTAAGGCATGTAGGTGAGAATGTAAGGGAATGTAAGAGAGAATTTAAGGAATATGGTTGGGGGTGTAAGAGGGATAAATGCCCTTCTAACAGACAAGATGGTATGTAAGAATAATTGAATTCCCTTGTAAGAGGCATTAAAGGAATTTTTAGGAGGATTTTAAATATTTTGGAGGGAAAGTCAACAAGTGGGTTATTGAGAGAATATTCTCAAAGAATATGCCTTTTTGAGGATAAATAGTTTATTTATCAATTAAAAAAAATGAATTTCATGTGCAACTTGGTTAATAAACCCTGGGTTTATTTGACCAAGGTGTAGTTAAAAGATAGAGGACTGGATAATGGAGATTAGGAGGTATCTTAAGGTTAATTAATTGAGAATTAATTAACTTCAGTGGGTCAGGGGTTTGTGACATTTGATTAAATAGTTCAATTTATTTAATTAAATCAGAAGACATAGGGGTTTAAATTAAATAGTTTGATTTATTTAATTGAATGAGATGGAAATTAGTGAGAAGAAGATGAATTAACTATATAAATTTAATTATTTGATTAATAGGAGAAAGTGATGAATTCAATTAAACAATATAGATTATTTAATTAAATAATTAGTTCGAAGTGATTTGGGAGGAAATGATGTTAATTAATTATATTCAAATGCATAATACTGATCGAGATTATTTAAGTGTCTAGATTTTTCCCTCTTTGAAGTGGTGCACTTGTTACGTTGTTTCAAAGATTAACACTTTTCAAAGTTGACATTGCTGCCAAGATCAAGAATTCAAAAATTTCTTTATTTTTTGGATGCCCCACTGTTGTGCTAGTAGAAGGAATTACGCTACTACATTTCCCCCTCAAGAGATTGGGAAAAAAATTCAATTTTAGGTCGAGCCCACAACAAAAAAATCATCAAAGGTTTAGCTACAAAAAAGGCCATAGGACACAAAAATAGGCTCAAGATGCTAAAAAATTCTCAACATAGGCTTCATGGATCGAAACATACATAAATAGGCTCAAAACCATAGGGTCCCTCTTCAATTAGGGAAAAAAACACTAATTTTTGTGCTTAAATAGGAGAGGAGAGGTCATTTTCAATTCATTTGTGCATTCACACTTTGAGAATTATTACGATTTTTCTTTGAGTCTCTGATGCTATGGAAAATTGTGTTCTTCCTAGGCATCACGTAGATTAAGTTCATGAGTATGAACGACCTCCACATGGAGGACCCTCGATACCAAAATAAGAAATTTTCTCATTTTTCATGATTTTTATGCATTTTTTAGGGTTTGAAAGTGTTAGTCAAAAGCGACATTGTGTTGCACTGCACTTGCTCTAGTCGACATCACTATTGATGCTAGAGAACCGCCCTTGTAGAATAGTGTCACAGTGCATGATTTAGGTAGGGTGTCATGCCAACAATGCCAACTTTCCTTTGTTGTAGAGCATCGTGTGGTCAAGTTTGGGTATAGTGTGGCTAGAAATGTCGATCCTCCTTTGGCATAGAGAAAAATGTGAGTCCATTTAGGTTTAGCGCCACCCTCAAATATTGATTCGCTTTTGTGAAATCATGCTGCCTTTGCTTTTAGCATTGCTAAATTTTCAAAAATTAGAGTGTCGCTCCTAAAAATAGACCTGGTTTTGCACTAATAGGGTTCTGACTTAGGCTTTTCATCATTTTTCAAAAATTTTGATGCCATGCGCTTCATGATTATAGAAGGTTCTTTGCTCACTCCTGTTGAAGAGCATTAATGTTTTATTTTATGTCTGGCGAGAGACTTGATAGACAAGGTGATTTATTTCTTAGGAGCCACTGGTTTTGGGTTTTTTGCACATATGCTAGTGATTGATACTCACTTGGCAATGATGACAACTTTGGGCGAGTAGTGGTGGAGCGATACATCTTCATTTCAGCTACCTACTAGAGAGGCGACAATGAATCTCGAGGATGTGTTGTGGATCTTGTGGATCCCCATGCATGGTGAGAGGATCATTTATGACATATAGGCTAGAGGTAACACCATATTTCAGGTGCTCGATGTGGAGGAGTATGAGCTTGATAGTGATCAGATTGACATTCATGCCTATGAGGGGATTGCTTCAAACTTGACCTTATTTGTGGGAGCATTGATTTCAGGGGTGTTGTTACTCGATAGATGATCTAGAGGTTTCAACATTGGATGGGGCATAGTTTGGGCATGGATGATGGACATGATAGTATACACCTGGGGCCTAGTGGTTCTCGCATCACTTTATCATAACATGCATCAGGTGGTATATTGCCGCACACGCAGTATACGAGTTGGGCTGACCTTACTCCATATTTGGGTCTATGACCATATAGCAGTGTCATGACCAGTGATCACACTTACTGACATAGATGAAGATGATCCTATGGTGTATAGATATGGGGTGATGGCTACCTTATAGTATATAGCCATCATAGGTATCCCACACTAGACGTAGGTGATAGATGTGATAGTGTTTTGATGGAGGCCATAGATCCAGGCCCACCAATGGCTCGATGATGATGAGAAAATGTTCTAGACCCATTAGACGAGATATGTATAGTGACAAGAGCATTGGATGATAGAGTTCTACCTTCCTGATTGGGTAGCTTGAGAGTTTGAAGAGGTGTAGGATGCAACTCAGGATGGTTATAGAGCCATTTTTGCAAGGACCTCTAGAGAGATCGACTGGGGACAACATATCCCCCCAAGTTGCCATGGATGAGTTTAGACAATTGGTACCACAATTGTGGGTGTACTTTGATGGGCCCTAGGATGATGGGACTATAGTGGCTTATGACACATATTAGCAGTCTCATGCCCTGATATAGTTGAAAAATCTGACCATGGTACCAACTCCAAGGAGAGACCAAAAGAGGAGTCCTTGGATAGGTGAGCATCAATAGGCACCGCATGGTAGGCATGATGGACATGATAAGTGGGATCAGAGACATGACCAAAGATAGGATGATCAACCTAGGTAGGATCAACAACCTTCGTTGATACAACCACTAGGGTATAGACCCCCATAGTAGCCACCACAATAGCCATCACTGGGTCTCGATCAATGGGATGTTCAGATCACAACCTTGACAACATAGGTACAGTAGTTGATAGCCTGATTACAATAGTCAGTAGCTCAATTATAGGTGGTCACACTGGAGTGAGATCAATCTAGACAACAACTACATACTATCACAAGAGAGAAGGATCATGACAGGCAGTTTTAATAGGATGCAGACATAGCACTGGCTCAGGAGATAGGGTACAAGGAGTAGCTAGAGGCTATTGCACAACAGGTGTAGGGGTAGGTGGGGGCCATGCATTAGGTCTCCTACTACAAGTTATTGTATTACAAGGAGTTCCCTCAGCATCATCGGTAGCTTGGTTTTTCACAGATGAGTAGGGTGGCATCGAGTGGGTCCCAAGGTGCACCATTAGTCAGTCAACATCGGTTAGGTTCCCACCAGGAGGATTGCCAAAGTCATGGATAGATGGCCCTGACTATAGACACTTTTTGGATGTGCAACCTAATTGCTAATGTATATACATTCATCGTCTGAATTTTGATAGCCTCTTGAATATCATTTTGATGATATTACAGACTGACTCTGATTTGTATCATGAAATTAAATTTTTGATATATATGAGATGGCTCCGATGCAAATTTAATGATGTAATGTATTTCTTATTGCATGGTTTATGTATGGATGGATACATATGATTTTCTATGGATGTATGTACTTCTATTTAATGCTTATGATATGATGTTTATGATTTATGATGTGATGTATGTGATGTTATGGATGTATGACATGGATGAAAATGCGATGAATGGTTTACTTTCCTTTTCAATATATTTTCTATGTGATATGTTTTGATGATGCAAGATTTATGCATGGATATGGTTGTGTTTCCTTTTGTGTTTTCTTCATGTGATATGATGACGTTATGATGCATGTATGTATATGGATGATGCATATGTGATGTGTGATGTATATGGATGATTTATTCGTTCATGTTCATGATATGGATGAGATGGATGGTTATGAAATGTGATAAGATGCTTAGAATAACAAATCTATATTATCCTAAATAACTTAAATGATAATGCAATGGATGAACTAACATGATTAGAATAAAAAATCTATATTATCCTAAACAACTTAAATATAAATGATAATGAAATGGATTGTGTTTCCTATTATGATGAAATGCTATGATGTGTGTATGCTAATGATTTGTGGATGCAAGGTGGATGCTTTTTCATTTTTGGTGAATGTAATGATACCAGGTTAGCACTGAAAGAAGAAAGAATAAGAGGGGTCAACCCTTGATTATGAGAATATGCAGAAGTCCAACAAGTCTATGATTTGTCAAGACTTTATTAGATGTGATGATGAGTGATGATTTTTTTCTTATCTAGGGATTGGGAAATGAATGAAAATTATTCCTAATGTTTGATAAAACACCTAGACATGATGCATTAGGGTATGGACAACTAGGATGGAATGGTATCTAGTGTGATTGACTTTGACTTGGAAAATAGTTAGGAGTATTCTTGCTCACACTTGATGTACAAGAACCTTGCTAGGATGCACTTTAGAAGCTTCAAAAATCTCAAACCAAAACACATAAAGGCATAACCTATCAATTTAATAGTCAGCAAGCTATCCAAAACACCTTCCATACACACCTAACAAAGTAAGTATTCACAAAGGTTATATTACAAGAAAATCCAAAAAGTGCAACAATGAAAAGATAATGATCAACATCCCATTCCATTATTTCTAAATCATTTTGATATACATCATCGAGAGTTCATTGGGATGAGCACAATAAGATAAATTATGAGAAAAAATCAAGTAAATAAACAAGCTAATGTTCTTCATATCTCTAGCCAAGACTAGAACTATGGTGATGCCTAATGTTGATGTCCATTATAGGAAGGATGCATCCTAGGACATGATTATCAGATGCTTTAAGACTAATGGGATGATGGGTTATTGATATCAAGGTTAACCAACTTGTTTACCTAATGACCTAGACTCAAGATGTTTTACGTTTAGGTCCACACTTTACAATTTTTCTACACTTGTTTTCAGTTGTTTTGCCAAAGGTTGAAGATGATGAAAATTTTATTATGGATGGAAATTTATTGTGATTGAAAGAAAAACGGGATGCATGATTTTGTATTTTTTGGAATATTTCAATGTTTTTTGGTGTTTTTGCAATGTTTTGAGACTGTTTTTCGGAATTTTTGGGTTGTTTTACAAGTGTTTTGATTTTCAAGTTTTCAAATGTTTTTGTGTTTTATGAGATTTTGACCAAGAACCTAACCTAAAAGACTATCCTAGGGACCTTTAGGGCTAATCAAAGATTATCCTTGCTTACGTTATACATATAGAGACCACGTAGTTTGACTGACACATACCTTTTTATGGATGAAGTGTGAACATTAATGGATTGCCAGTTTATTATTATAGAAACCTAAAGGACCTATCCTAGGGGCCTCGAGGGTTGATCAAAGATTATCCTTTCCTATGTTACACATACATAGGCCTAGTAGTTTCACATGGTGACTATATTTTTGACTCGCTTTTTTGATTTTGATGTGATTTGGATGTTTTTGGATTTTATGATTTTATGAATATTTTTGGATTTTTTGATGTTATAAAAGACTCAAGAAAATACATGAATCTGATCCAATGGAATGGTAGATAAATTCCCCAAGCATGATACAATATACTACCTCGATATAGGTAGGAAAAACTAACATTAGGAATGTGCCAAGTAGTATTGAATGAGAACATGATACTCACACAAGATCCAACTATGATACAAACACTGATGGGTGACAGAATGAATATCATAGATGAAGGATGAATGTGATGGAAAGTGATGAAAAACAAGCCAAGAATCAATGGTGGATGGAGAGTTCTTATTTACACAAGGTGCTTGATTGCCAGGTTTTCACCAAGGTACTTTCCCAAAGCACCACCAAAGTGGTTTTCACTATAGGATGATTTTTTTCTTTACCGTTTTCAATCCTTTTTTTGGTTTTTTTTGGATTTTTAATATTTTTGGATTTATACATTGCAACCCTAGGCATAAATATTTTTGAGATGAGAGCTATTGATAGGATCTCGCAACGGTTCCCCTTTAGGTGTTGACTACTGATATGCTCCTGATTTGTAACTTGCTGTGATGATAAAGGGTCCCAACCAATTGGGTTCAAACTTTACCTTGATTTCTAGATTTGGTACATTCTTCTGGTTCTCCTTCAGCATGAGCTCTCTAACCTGGAAGGATGGAGTTTTGATTTTCTTGTTATAGCTCCTCTTGAGATAGTTTTGAGAAACCTGCAAGTGATTTAAAGAATCTAGGTGACATTCATTCAACAACTCCAACTCATTCAACTATGACACCCTGTATTCTTCATTAGTGATAAGATCTCGTAAGGATATCCATAGGAATGGGAGCTTAACCTCAATAGGTAGGATAACCTCAAATCCATATACTAGGGAATAGGGTGTCATACCTATAGGCATGTAGATACTATTTCTATAGGCCCATAAGGTAAGGTTTAGCTATATGTGCCAATCATGATCAGCTTCATTGACTATTTTCTTAAGGATTTTCAAGATAGTTTTATTTGTAGCCTCAACTTGGTTGTTACCTTGGGGGTAATAGGGGGTGGAGAATCGGTGTTGGATATTTAGTCTTTGGCACAACTCATAGAAATATTGGTTCTTGAAAGGTGTCCCATTATCCGAGATAAGGGTTTGTGGAAAACCATAATAATAGATAAGGTAGTTTAGGATAAATTTGGAGATTTGCTTCCCTGTAATATAGGTCATAAGAATGGCCTCAGCCCACTTCATTAAGTACTCCATGGCAGTAATTATAACTTGTGGCCATTGGATGAGGTTGGTGTGATCTTCCCTATGAGGTTGAGTCCCCACTATGAAAAATGCCAAGGTGTTATGATGGGTTGAAGTTCTTGAGCTGGTACATGGATGAGGTCCCCATGCTATTGACACTACAAATATTGCTTGGCATACTTGTGATCTTCTCTCTCCATCGTGGGCCAATAGTACACCGTCCTCAACAGTTTCTTCTAGCTAAGGTCATACCATTCGAATGTGAGCCACAAATACCTTCATGTACCTCTATTAAGGTAGTCAAAGCTTCCTCAGGGTTAAGGCATCATAATAGGGTCCCCTCGATACTTCTACAGTAAAGGGTCTCTCTAAGGATAACAAAATAGGATGGATTTTTAACAAAGGTTTTCTTTAGGTTCGCGGTGATGTCATTGGGGAGGATTCCTCATTTTAGGTACGTGAATATGTCATGATACCAAGGATCACCAAGAACAATAATTTTTCACACAAACTTGGATTCTAGTACTTCAAAAGTTGGTACAAGAAACTACTCTACGAGAAACTCACATTTATGGGTGTTCTTTGGGATATCTAGCAAGGACCCAATTGTCATCATAACATTTGTTGCTCTATTATTCATGCATGGTATTTGCTCAAAAGTTATATTAATGAATGAATCCTTGAGATATTCAACTAGCTTCTTGTAGGGGGTGAGCTTGTTGTCTTTGGTTTGGTACTCGTCATTGACATAATTGATGATCAACTATGAATCCCCAAATACTTTTAGTGTGATAATCTACCATTGTACTACTATTTTGAGTCCTATGATAAGAGCCTCATATTCTAGAATATTGTTGGTACATGGGAATGACGACCAATATGATTTAGGAATGTAATCCCCTTATGGTGTGATGAAAAGGATACCTTCACCCGATCCATGTTGTGTGTAGGAACCATCAAAATACATTTTCCAATGATCTTCTATATTCAAGAGGAAGACTGAATCGTCTAGAAACTTTGATACTAAGGGATTCTATGCATATATGGATGCTTCAACCAATTTATCTACAATTACTTTCTCTTTGATGGATTTTCACTCTACATATTTTATGTCAAACTCTATCAAGATCATAACCCACTTAGCCATCCACCCTATGAGAGTTTCCTTGTCCAATAGATATTTAAGTGGATCTATCTTAGTGATGAGTTTTATCCGATGAGTGAGCATGTAATGCCTAAATTTTGTGAGGCAAATATGACTACAAGGAAAGCCTTCTCTATGAATGTGTAATTCAGTTCATGTCCCACTAAATTTTTGTAAGATGAGGTTAGATGAATCCTAGCCTAGAATAAGTGACAACCAACACTTCTAAGCTATAAACCACACCTAGACAAGAGAATAGAAATAAAAGAGAGAAATAAACTAAACACATTTAAATGAAACACTCCCCATTGGAGTTGATTACTTCTCTTTCTCTCCTATTTCTCCTTATGCAACTTTGCCCTCAAATTTGTTGTAGTACATGTGCAAAATCCTGCAAATGGTATGTAGAAGGTTGGAGATAATTAAATATTAGCTTGAAAATGGAGGAGAATGGTCTCTTTTATAGACAACCATTCGAACAAATGATCGAGATCAATCCTCTAGAGGGATTCCAAGATCGACGAATGAAAATGGATGAGAGGGAGGTTATGAAACAAATGGTCAAGATCAAGTTTCTAGAAAGATGCCAAGATCAACAGTGGGGGATTGATGCACTTCAATAATTCTTTTCATGGAAGAGCTATGACCCTAATGGCTATGACACCCGATGGCTATGACAAAAATGAAGGCTTATGACAAAGATGATTATGGAAAAAATAAAGGCATATGAGCAAGGCATCTTTGAACAAAAAGGGAGGGATAAATAAATAATTTATTCAAATTATTTATTCAAAAATAGAGAAAGTGGACAAGTGGAAAATAAATAATTAATTCAAATTATTTATTTGGAGGAAAATGAAAATAATCATTTAATTAAATTAGTCAATTTAATTAAATAGGAGGAATGAAAATTAGGCATTAAATAATTAATTTGAATTAATTATTTAAAGGGGAGAGGAATGATATGTAATTAAATAATCCTGATAATTATTTAATTATGGAAGAATGAGAAAGTCAAATAATAATAATTATTATTTGATTATAGACAAATGATGAAGGATAAATAATTAAATAAATAATGATTTATTTAATTATTGAAGAAAGAGGATGTTAGTGACATAATTAATTTATTTTAATTGATCAAGATAGAATAGAGATTAGAAAGTGAATTAATTAAATAATTAAAAATTATTTAATTAATATAGGAATATGATCAAGCATAATTAAATAATTTAAATAATTTAATTATTAGAGGATGATGACCAAGAGAAAAATGTTGCTTGTAGACCTAGGACATTTTTTAGTGTCTACATTTTGCCCCTCTTTGATATAATGTGATTAGAGAATTGTGTAAAAGAATGAAAAAAAAAAAAGGTTCAGAACATGTCCCAATGTGCCCTGATGATGACAAGGTACGGGTATCCCCACTTGAGAAAATTTGACAAATTTTCAAAATTTTCCAAAAATTAGAAAATTGTCTTAATAAGACAAATGGATGACCAGGAATGTGATGGTGAAGATGGAATCGAGTTTCAGAATCAAGAAAAAGGTTAAATTTGAGGTCAAGGGCTTCAAAAGGTGCAACCAGTTGGCAAGGCAGGTTAAAAACCCTTATTGTGAACCTATAAATGGCAATTTGAGTTTTTAAAAGGGTTATTTTGACATTCCAAATTTAGAAATTTTGAGATCTCAGAGTGAGTAAGCAATGAGAATGTCACCTATTTTGGAGGCCACCCATCATGCATATAGGATATGTAACTACCACCAACCTGAGGGAGTGCCCCCTGAGTTTGTACTACTAGCCCAACTTTTATTTTTTTTGTTTTGAGTGCATTTAGCTTAGGAAATAATTTAGCAGACGATTGCATCACAAAATTTTTGACGCAATTGAATTCATGTTCAACACATTCAATAAGCAGTTCATCGCAATCATCTCAGCATGACACAATTACATTAGGTTAGGGGTAGAAGAATTTGCAGTGTGACACAATTGAAAATTTGAGCCACATATGCGGTCGGGAAGGATGCAAATGACTGGGTGCGATGCATGTGTTGTATGAAGTGACACATGCGTTCAGTGAGCGAAAAAATTTTAGTTGCGAGTTGATTATAAATCAGTGTGACACATTTGTTAAAATTGTGACACAATCACCTAGTTAAAAGGTTGCCCCAAATTAGGAAATTCTGACTTGGTCAAATTAGGATCCGTCGATTGATTGAAGGTCTAGGACCGATATTATTGGTTGCATGGTGATTGCAGGAGTGACTACCATCAATTTATTCTTGAGAGTTGAGACCATATGTGTTCCAACTATGAGATCAGTTGGCTGATGAGGAGCGACAAGTTCTTTTGGACTTAGGCTTATTTGATGTTACCTATATGCCTGTGATTATGACAAACAGGGGGATGTTGATAGCACTAGCAGAGCGGTGGCACTCGGAGATGAGAAGCTTCCATTTATCAACAGGGGAGGAGACAGTCACCCTGGAGGATGTATACCGGATATTGAGGCTACCCATTCATGGTGAGTGGGTGTGATACGATCCAATGCGGGGGCTACAAGAACTATATGATTATTATGAGAATGATGATGCTAAGCTTGGGATCCAAGGGTATGAGATCTGATGGGAGACCCTAGCAGAGACCTATGATTGATTCGACTGTATTTTATGTGCATTGATACCAGAAGTTTTGATTCTCGATTGTAGGGGGCACAATTTCCTAATGGGATGGGGAGAGGTGCTCAAATCAATGGTTGCTTCAGGGACTATGTATGCGTGGGGGCCATGTCTATTGGGCATGCTTTATTTTTATCTACATGATATTTCTTATAGAGGAGGACAAAGTCTGAGCTGTGGAGTAACATTGTTGATAGTTTGGGTGTGGGAGAACATAGCGGTGTTTTGACCATCAGTGGTTTGCTAGGCAGTTGGCAGTGCACCATATGTGTATCTGTATTAGGGGGCATTGACTCAGACACATGTCATAGATGTGAGTTATTGGCGACATGATCTAGAAACATTAGTGAGCTTCATTTGTAGACGATAAAGGACTTTCCAACTATGGATAGACGAGGATGACCATTTTCCTTGGTGTCCACAACCCAGGTATTTGATCAGGTAGACAGTGCAGTCACAACACATTATTGAGATGTACTTGCTAGAGAGGGTTATATAGTAGTTTGGTGAGAGATAGGGGGTCCCAGTGGGCACAAAAGAGTATGGATGGTCATCATGGGAGGTACATCCCTAGGGTCCATAGATTGTGATCACTATAGCTGAGCAGGAGATAGATGCCATGTAGGCACTAGATTGGGAGTGGTGAGGTGGGGAGGAAGATGCAGGACCACACCAAAGTATGATGCTTGGTGGTTAGTACATAGACCCATTCCACTCACAAATCCACAGTAGCCAACACCAGTAGAGTGTAGATTCAGGGGTGTGAGAGGTTGGTGGGGAGGCAAAGGTGGTAGGGATGGAGGAGACGAAGGATGGGGAGATGGAGGAGGATGGGGGGATGATTGGGGTGATGGAAGAGTGGGACAAGGAGGAAGAGACCATCATGGGAAGAGGAGGGATGGAGGATGACAGGAGGCTAGAGAAATTCCACCCATCCGAGAGGAGGAGGAGATGGAGGAGGATCAACTAGAGGTTAGTATGATAGTAGAGGTGTTAGCACATGCCATAGAGAAGTATGCAGAGGTGAAAAATCAAGTAGTAGAGTAGCATGTAGAGGTGGTATAGATAGAGGCAATGGAGGTTGAGGCTATGGGAGAGGGTGGACATGAGATGTCAGAAGGAGGAGAGGAGGAGGTTGAGATGGATGAGGCAGAGAAAATCCTTCATGAGAGGATTATCATGGGAGATGTGGGAGAGGAGGGTTGAGTAGATGATGGTACTACTGAGTAAGGGATAGCCATGTTGTAGGCACATATAAAAGAATTGGACGAAGAGTTGAGGATAGTTACAATTGAGAGAGATGAACTTAAGGTCAAGAGGGATGCATTTTAGGTGGGGAGGGATTTGGTAGTTATTATTCGGCAATAGACCGACCATCAGATGATATATTTCACAACTACATGTAGTGTGTTAGTGGTCAAGGTCACATGAGATTATTCTAGGGTGAGTAGGTGCATTTAGTATTACATGGGCTTATATGAAAGACTGGTACCACCTAAGAGGAGAGAGCCTTCATTCTCTGAGATTGATAGTGGTACACGGGGTAGGTCACAGAGCAGGATCCATATTAGACATACATAGAGCAAGTTTGAGGGTGAGACTTCATATGCCAGATGGGCCACTCCATATTATAGGCCTCCAACCGTAGAGCACAGATCGAGAGATACACCACACAGAGAGGATGCCCCAAGGATAGGAGATTAGGGCAGTTTAGGATAGCTCATCTTATTGTTTATTTTTCACATATGTTAGACATTGATGTTTTATTATCGAGCATGCAAGCTCCACTTTTATTGGACACATCTTTACATTATTCCTGTGACACATTATTATTTTGAGCGATATATATGATATGATTTTTGTGGTGGTGGATGATATGCATTGTGATATGTTTATGCATTTATGATGATATGCTATGTGATGGGTATTCTTGCCATTGTTATGGTGTGTTTTATATAATTATTATCTACGATGTTTTATGATCATGTTTTACGATTATGTTTTATGCTTTGTTTATGCTTTTAGGATATGCAACATGGATGACCTAATGTTTATTAAATTTAGATGATGTAATGCATTGATGGTTTATAGATTCTTTTATTATTCTATAGATAATGAATGTAATGGGAATGACCTAATGTGACATGATATGGAAATGTATTGATGTAATGCAATGTTAATGTTATGGAATGATTATATGATAATCCAAAATGAAATATGTAATGTGAATACAAGATATGATTACATGTTATAATATTACTATTAATGTGATACACTATGTGTAAAATACAATGCAATGTTATGAGAAAATTCTTATGTGATAATGCTAAATGTCATGAGGGATAATGTCTAGTATAAATGCAATATGATATGATATGTCACCTTATTATTGATGTGATACTATATGTATAGGATGAAATGTTATGGGAAGTTCCATGCCATATGATATAATGGATTGTGATGTGATGATGTTAGTAGGATGATGAGATATGAATACTATATGGATGCATTTTGTGTTTTTGTATTTTCTCATGCAAATATATGTGATATAATATGAGAATGATGTTCATGATGATGGTACTTTCTATGATGCAATCTAATATGATTATGCGTGCAAGATGTTTTTTTTGTGTCACAGGACTCGATCAAGATGCGGATGAAAGAAATGTGAACATGTAAGAGGATGGATGTTAGTGTGAAGAAGGAAAGGAATATGGAGATGGAAAGTTAGATGGGAGATGATAAGGGAACAACATTCATACTTCCATTTTTATATTTATCATCATTGGGCACAAAAGGTATCACAAATGGAACAAAAACACCATCGTATGACATAGACCAAGGTGTGCAAGGTGACCATTTGTGAAAGACAAGCAGTCAAAACAAAATTCCAAAAGATAAGGAATGCCCTAGCTCATACTAAGGATCCAATCATCCTAGTCTTTTTGCCAAGACAAACCACATACAATAAACAAAGAAAAGAGGCCATGATCCATCATTGTCCCTCTAAATCCATTAATAGGAAATCTTCGAGGGGACAAGTAACATGACCTAGAACCAAGAAAAAAGATAAGAAAACTCCAGACCATCAAAGTGTTTTACAAAGAGACAGTGTTTGCTAATAATTTTGATATTATTGATTAGGTTGACCAAGATGACCAAGATTTGACTGGTAAGTTGATGAAGGTTGACAATTTTATTTGATTGACCACACTGAGCTTCAAGAAGGACACATCCTGATGAAGGCAAGATTTATTGACAAGGCTCACAAGATTGATTGTTGGACAAAGATTGATTGATAAAGTTGACATGGTTGATTGATTGCACTTGATTTTAGGAAGGACACATCATGATTAAGGAAAGATTGATTGAAAAGGTTGAAAAGATCAATTTATTGATATGACCAAGTGATGTGACGATACCCAATTTTAGGAAAGACACATTCTGTTTAAGGAAAATAACACATCTGATATTTTGACCAAGTGACAAGTGTTGACAAGATGCCTAACTGCAAGAAGGGCACATCTCGCTTAAGGTGAATGATCAAATTGAAAAAGTCTAATTTTAGGGAGGACACATCCTGATAAAATACAAGAGATAGGACTGAATGAGACAAAGGAAATAATGCCCCATTCCAATATAAGACCAATGATGGTGGCAGTCACGGTAGGAGGGTCCTCAAAGAGAAAAATCTAGGCCATGCAACTAGAGTAACACAATAGAAACAACAAAAAATATGGAGGCAAATGCAGATAAAGACATTCTTATTATCATGAAACTCAATTACATATAGTCAGCCACATTTGAGCGTATAGATTCGATTAACAAGCCTGATACAACATGTTCAAAATACAACGCTCATACATGCGAGCGAAAATCTTACAAATCAAAATCTATATACATCCTAATCTACTTGGTTGTTATTCACTGCCATTCTAGTGATTGGTTACAAGCTTTATATCCTATTTTCGGGTCAAGAAACATCTACGTTGGTCATAGATCATTACAATCTCTAATGAAGAGAATGTAATGCATGCAAGAACATGTCAACCTCAAATTTGAATTTCTTCCACGATAGATGCGGATGATGAAGTGTGGACCTAAGATCAAGGTTAGGGAAACTCCATGAAAGAATTCAAAAAACACCATGAGGATCCATAAGTTACGAGAAGGATCCATGATTGATCAAACTAGCCATTAGGTTTTGAAATATTACAGGGCCAATTCCCAAAAATGTCACACAACCCAAAAGCGATAACTTGCCGAAAAAAGATCCAATCAAGCTAAAAAATTGGAGTAAGGTAATTGAACATGTCAACAATGAAACCATAGGTACGCAAGATCTTGTGAGAAAACATGAAGAAGTACCGGATCTACCAACTTGAACAAGAAAAAAACTGAATGAAAATATTTTTGGTTGATGCAAGATCACCAAGAACCAAGGATGCTCCTATATCAAACATCCAGGGTTAATGAAAAGTGAGTCCCTCACTTTGCTGGGGCCAAAGGGAAATTGATACAGTCTACCTCAGCTTGAGAAATCCAAGAAGAATCCTCCATTGGTCTACCTTTCCATTTCACCAAATATTCTTTATACTGTCTTCCACGAGTCTTTCTCCCATCTCTGACATCCAAAATCTCTTTTATCCCATCTAATTGTTTTTTAGGAAGTTGTTCTTCCAATTTTGCTTTACTGTCTTCACTGAATTCTGCTTCATGTTACTGATGAAGATCTGCAACATTGAATATAGGTTATATATCCATGTCATCTGGTAACTCTACTTCATATGCATTTCCTAAATCAAACTTCTTCAAAATCCTACAGGGTCCAAACTTCCTCATCTTGAGCTTATTGTATGTGCCAACTAAAAATATTTCCATCCTCAAATATACCATTACTTCATCTGAAAATTCAAAATCCTTATGTCTTCTCTTCTCATCTGCTCATTCCTTATACTTTCGGTTCATATCTTCCAAATGTTGCTTCACTTGAGTATGCACTTTCTTCATATTTTCTGCAAATTCCTTTGCTTCTGCACTCCTTTTATCTTATTTACTAATGTCTTGCAATTCTGATATACCTCTAGGATGAAATCTAGTAACAATCTCAAAAGGTGTCTTTCCTGTACTCCTGTTCACTAAATTATTGTAGGCAAACTCTACTTGTGCAAGGGCTAAATCCCAAATCTCCAACCAAACATCTCAGTAAATTTCCCAAACTCCCATTCACTACCTCTATCTATCCATTAGTCTATGGGTGAAAAGTAGAAATCAACTTCAAATCTATGTTCAACTTCTTCCAAAGTGTCCTCCAAAAGTAACCAACAAACTTTGTATCTCTATCTAAAAAAATACTCCTAGGTAATCCATGAAATCTAACCACTTCCCTGAAAAAAAGTCTGCTACATGTACTGCATCTGTTGTCTTCTTACAAGGTATGAAATGTGCCATTTTAGAAAATCTATCTACCACCACAAATACATAATCATTACCTCTCCGTGTCTTCGACAAACCAAGTATGAAATCCATACTGATATCCTCCCAAGGTCTTTCTGGAACTGTTAAAGGTTTATACAATCCAAAATTCTGACTACTCCCTTTTGCAACTTGAAAAACTCTGCAACTCTACAAAAATCTCCTGACATCCTTATGAATCTGAGGCCAAAAGTAATTCTCACTTAGTAATGCCACTATCGTATCAATTCCAAAGTGTCTTGCCAATCCTCCACTATGTTTCTCTTTTATCAAAATATCCCTCATTGAACTTCAGGGTATACACAACTAATTTCCTCTGAACAACATTTCCTCTTGAATGAAATAATCCAACCACTAACTTCTATCCTCTGAAACTGGTTCTTTAAATTCTTTCCAAGGTTCTACAAAATCTAGGTATTCTTCGTACAAGTTCTTCAATTCATCAAAGACTAGTACGTCCACCCTCATCTGTGTCAATAAATTCCTTCTCCTACTCAAAGCATCAAAAACTCTATTTTTTCCACTCCTATGTTTCAAAACAAAAGTATAACTCTGCAAGAATTCCATCCATCTCATGTGTTTCTGATTTAACTTACCTTGACTGTTCAAGTATTGCAAAGCCTGATGATTTGTATACAACACAAACTACTTAGTCAACAAGTAACGTGTCCAGTTCTTCAAGTATTGAACTATGGCATAAAACTCCTGATCATACACTGGATACCTTTTCCTTGCATCATTCAACTTCTCACTAAAATAAGCTACCGGTCTTCCTTCCTGACTTAACTTTTCTCCAATTGCATTTCCACTAGCATCACAATCTACCTAAAATACCTTACTAAATTCTAGTAAAGCCAACACAGGTTGCTCAGTCACCTTTTTTTTTAACAACTCAAAACTTCTATCTACTCCAGATGTCCATCTAAAGTTCTTCCTATCTACTCTCATTGTTTCTGTCATAGGGCTGCAAATAGAACTAAAATTCCTCATGAAATTTTGGTAGAAACTAGCCAATTCATGAAATGATCTTACCTCTCCAATGCTTTCAGGTGTAGGCCATTCAACAATTGCTCTTAGGTTCTTAGGATCCATCTTCAATCCATTCACAGATATCAAAAATCCCAGATATACCAATTCCTCCTTCATAAAACTACACCTCTTGATGTTTATCAACAACTGCTCTTCTCTTAACCTTTACAAAACTTGTCTTATATGCAACAAATGTTCTTCTCTAGTCTTAATAAAAATTAAGATGTTGTCCAAATAGACAATTACAAACTTACCCAAGAATTTATTCAATACTTCCTTCATCAACCTCATGAAAGTACTCGGTGCATTTTTTAGTCCAAAGGGCATTACCAACCACTCATACAATCCTTCATTTATCTTGAATGTTGTCTTCCAATCATCCCCTTCTTTGATTCTGATATGATGATATCCACTCTTCAAATCTATCTTTGTAAAGTATTTATCTCCACTCAAACAATCCATAATGTCATCCATCCGAGGAAAATAAAATTTGTACTTCAATTTGATCTTGTTTATGGCTCTAGAGTCTGTACACATCCTCTATTCTCCATCCTTCTTAGGTGCTAGTAGTGTAGGTACTGAACAAGGGCTTAAGCTTTCTCCAATCAAACCTTTTCTTAACAACTCTTGCACTTATCTATTCAATTCTTCATTCTCTATCAGTGTCATCCAATGTGCTGCTTTATTAGGTAAACTAGCTCCAGGAATCAAAACCATGCAATAACTAATACTCCTTACAGGTGGCAATCCATAAGGTACATTGTCTAAAATGATAGCTTCATATTCTACCAGTAATTCCTTTATCTCCTCTAGTTTTTATTCTACATGCTTCAAGTCTTCTACCTTCTTAGGCACCAAGGCATAACACATATTCTCATGTTTCAGTCCATCCAAAAATCTCCTTCCATCAACTAAACAAATTCTAGCATTCGTACAAACTTCAACTTTAGGAACATCCTCCAAGGGTAACAAAGTATGCTTCATCCCATCAACAACAATAGTGTATATGTTCTTCTTTCCATCATGAATAACCTATCTGTCATACTGCTAAGGTCTTCCCAAAAAAATATGGCATACATCCATAGGCATGATATCACACAAAACTTCATCATGATAATTTCCTATTTTCAATTTCACCAAACATTGTTCACTTACTAGTATCTTATGGTCATCTTGAATCCAAGCTATCTGATAGGGCTTCAGGTGTTTCAATCTTTCCAACTTCAATTTGGTCACTATTTATTCAGAAGCCAGCTTCTCTGAGCTTCCACTATCAATGATTACTTTGCACCATTTATAAGCTACCTTGCATCTGGTCCAAAATAAATTCTTTCTCTGCAACGGTTCCTTATCAGATTCACTTTTACACAACACTCTCCTATTCACGAACACTTCTCGTGTCGATTGATTAGGTAATCCAACATGATTCTCCTGAATATAGGTTATTCTTCTATTGTTCTCAATATTTCTGCTTGTCTCTCCCTATTTTCTTTCAAAGGCTCTATGTCCTTCTCCACCACATTTGAAACAAGTTCCCTTGAATACTCTTTTTTCCTCTCCTCTATCATCTTTTCTATATCCTTCATTTTGGTAACAACCATATCCTCCTCTTCTATAAGAGTTTCCATCATCTCTTCAGTATGGATTATTATTCTTACTGACCTCGTTATCCTTGTTCTGATCTGGAAAATATCCTCTTCCTCCTCCAGTGAAATTTCTTCCTCTATGAAATCTTCCACCTCTTTGTCTCTATCTCTTCTCATGTCTTTTGTTTAGTTTCTCTTCTTCTTTTAGGGCACATTGATATGCTTCTTCCACACTCAAAAAATTAATCAAATTGATCTCATCTTGTATAGACAACCTCAAACCACTTACATATCTCGCTACTTGCTCAATATGATCCTTCGAATGTCCAGATCTCATTTTCAACTTATAGAATTCCTCAGTATACTCCATCACACTTGATTAATTTTGTTTCAGATTCTGTAACTTCTTGAACAAATTGATCTAACAGTCAATAGGCATGAACTTTATCTTTAGCTTATTCACCATTAGATTCCATGATGTTATCTTCTCCTTTCCTTTTCTTTGCCTATTTGTGTCCAAATGTTCCCACCAAAGGGATGCATGTCATCTCAACTTTGTACAAGAAAATTTCACCTTCTTATTTTCTGGGGTACCTTGAAAATCAAATTACTTTTCCATCTCTATTATCCAATTTATCAATTCATTTAAATCCAACTTACCATCATAATTTGATGGATTCAAATGTGGGTTAGTGTTTACTCTAGTTAGGGCTCTTATGGAACTTTCTTCTCCCTGATCAAGGCCAGGTTTCTCTTCTCTTGTAACTTCTTCTTGTTCTTCTACTTCTTGATCACTCACATCATCAACTGGTCAAACTCTCCTCTGGGCCATTTCAACTGCTTCCAATCTAGCAACAATTCCTCTCAACATCTCTATTATAGTTGGGTCTACATTTCCAAGTGCTCCATTTCCTCTACCATTCCTTCTTCCTGACATCTTTACACAAGTCTTCTGTAGTTGTAGGTTGGATCCTCAATCCGCCACCCCACAAAAATCTTCAACAAGACTGTGCAAACTCTGATGATCTTGCATTGAACAAATCTCACTCTGATACTAGTTTGGTGGCAGTCACAGTAGGAGGGTCCTCAAAGAGAACAATCTGGGCCATGCATCTAGAGTAACACAACAAAAGCAACAAAAAATCTAGAGGTAAATGCAGATAAAGACATTCTTATTATCATGAAATTCAATTATATATAGTCAACCACATTCGAGCATATAGATTCAACTCACAGGCCTGATACAACATGTTCAAAATACAACGCTCATACATGCAAGAAAAAATATTATAGATCAAACTCTATATACATCATAATATACTTGGTTGTTATTCCCTTCCATTATAATGATTCTTTACAAGATTTATATCCTATCTGCGGGTCAAGAAAAATCCGCGTCGACCAAAGATCATTACAATCTCCGATGAAGAGAATGTAATGCATGCAAGAATAGGTCGACCTCAAATTTGAATTTATTCCATGGTAGATGTGCATGATGAAGTGTGGACATAAGATCAAGGTCACAGAAACTCATGAAACAATTCAAAACACAACGTGAGGATCCACAATCGATCAAACTAGCTGTTAGGTTTTGAAATTATTCCGAGGCCAGCTCCCAAAACTGTCACTCAATCTGGAAGCGATAACTTGCCGGAAAGAGATGTAATCAAGCTGAAAACTTGGAGTAAGGTAATTGAACATGTCCATGATGAAACCATAGATATGCGAGATCTGGTGAGCAAACATTAAGAAGTACAAAATCTACCAACTTGAACAAGAACAAGAACATAACAAGAACAAAACTGAATGAAAATATTTTTGGTTGATGCAAGATCACCAAGAACCAAGGATTCTCCTACATCAAATGACCTGATTGATTGATTGATGAAAAGATGAATAATTGATGTGAAAATTGATTGATTGATTGAAAGATTTGTTGGTTTTTTTATCTGTTGATTCATGATTTGGTTCAAATGATGATTGCTTGCGGACCAAGAATATGACCAGACTCAACAAACCCTAAAGGACTTACCTAGGTGGCCTCGAGGGCTCATTGATTGATGGAATTACCTACGTTATACACGTAGAGCCTTCATAGTTTGACACAAGTTGGCTTTTCCTTATTCGACAAAAGATCAAGTCATGATTTTATTTGGACAAACCTAAAAGGAATGACTTAATGTCTCGGGGGCCCATTTAAGTTGAGCCTTGCCTACGTAGAAAACACATAGAGACAATGTATTTCGACCAATCTAAGATGAACCAACTCAGACTCCGACTTAGACTCTATTTTTGGAAGTTTTGAAGCTTTCTGATGTTTTTGGATTTTGATGAGTTTCTAACTCTTTTTGGATTTTTATGGTTTTATGATATTTTTCGATTTTGATGGTTTTCATGAAGCTATACCATGCATTATTTCCCATGAAGCTGTAAGTCAAGGAATTTCCCCCAGTTAGGTATATAACCAATTTACTATGTTTAAGGGGTAGTGACGAATGCAACAGATGGTTATGGAAGCAAAAGATACCAAATGCCGATGGTTTTTCAGGCCAATGAAGGAGGACAAAGCTTTATTATGGATGAGTTATGAGTGTGAATGGATAAAGGAGCCAAATGGAGTGATAGTAGATGAAGGAGCATAGACTAACTACACATGGCACTTGTTTTCCAGGTTTTCACCATGGTACTTATCCAAAGTGCCACCAAAGTGGTTTTCACTTTTAGAAGAATTATTTCTCTTTACTATTTTTTTTTTGATTTTTTGATTTTTTTGTTGTCACCAAGATGCCTGTTTGCCAGGTTTTCATCAGGGTGACTATTTTTTTGATTTGTTTGTAGTTTTGACTTTTTAAGGGATACTCTAAGAATCAAGTGTAATAATTGTGAAGGTGCATGCTATTGATAGGTTTAGACAACGGTTCTCCTTCAGGAGTAGAAAGATGATAAGAACCAGATCCATATGTTGTTGTGAAAATATATAGGTCCAACCAATTAGGCTCAAACTTCCTAGGTTTTTCTCATTTTGCTTGATTCTTTAGATTTTCCTTTAGGACTAAGTCACTAATGTCAAAACTTCTAGGATGAACCTTCTTACTATAACTTCATCGAAGGTGACTCTGATATGCTTGCAAATGTGTCAAATCATTTTGTCTCTTTTCATCTAGTAACTCTAGCTCTTGTAGATGGGATACACATAATTCTTCTTGATCAATCAAGCCTTGCATAGAGACTCATAGGGATTGTAACTCGACCTCTATATGAAGTATTTCTTCAGATCTATAGACAAGGGAATATGGTGTAGCTCTTTTAGGTGTGTGAATACTGGTGTGATAGGCCCATAAAGTAGGATTAAGTTGTAAGTGCCAGTCATGGCCAATGTCATCGATAGTCTTCTTTAAGATTTTTAGGATAGTTTTGTTAGATTCCTCAACTTGACCATTACCTTAGGGGTAATGTGGAGTAGAAAAATGATGCTAAATATGGAATTTTCCATAAAGCTCATGGACATCTTAGTTTTTGAAAGGGTGACCACTATCTGTAATGATGGACTATGGGATACCATAATAGAAAATAATGTAATTCAGGATGAATTTGGCTATCTTCTTTCCAGTGATGTAAGTCAATGGGATGGATTCGATCCATTTTGTAAAGCACTCAGTGGAAACAAGGATAAACTTATGTCCATTGGAAGAGGTGGGATGGATTTTTCCTATGAGGTCGAGTCCCTATTGAGAAAATGGCCATGGAAAAGTAAGCGGCTGCAATTCCTGAGATGGTGCATGTATAGGATCTCCATCAATCTGACATTGGTGATATTTCTTCACAAAGTGATAGGCATCACGTTCCATTGTAGGCCAATAATATCTTGTTCTCATGATATTTTTGGCTAAGGTAGGACCAACAGAGTGAGCTCCACATATACCATGATGTACCTCTTGCAAGGCTATTTGTGCTTCATTTGAGTTGAGACATCAAAGTAGGGTAATATCTAGGCTACGATGATAAAGGGTATCTCCGATGATGGCATATTTAGATGCTTATCAAATAAAGGTTTTGCATTGGTTAAGGGACAAGTCATGCAGGATAATATGGTCATGGAAATAGGCATAAATATCTTTGTACCAAGGTGAATCAAGACCAACAAGTTCACACAGAAGTTCAATTTCAGGGATATCAAATGTAGGGATCAACAACTGTTCTACCAAGAACTCATATTGTGATGCATTATTAGGAATGTCCAAGAGAGATCTGATGGTAGGCACTACATCACATTCTTTGTTCTAGATTCTTAGAATTTGTTCAAAAGAAACATTATCAAAATATAGTTTTAAACTATCCACCATGCACTTGTAGGGTGTCAACTTCTCATCCTTGGTATCATAGTCATCATTTTTTCTTTATCACTAACTGAGGATCACTGTAGACTTCAAGATCCTTGATTTTCCATTTTATTGCTATCTGGAGTCTTGTCAGCAATGCCTCATATTATGCAATTATATTAGTGCAAGGGAATGCTATTCAAGATGACTTGGGAATGGAATCTCCTTGAGGTGTGATGAACACAATTCTAGCTCCTGAACCATGACTTGTGTAAGATCTATCAAAATATAACTTCCATGTAGTTGGTGTGTCTACAACAAAGATTGATTCTTATGGGAAATTGGATACCAAAGGATGATATGCTTTTATGAGGGCATTTGAAAGTTTATATGCTATTATTTGTCCTTTTATTGCTTTTCGATCTGCGTACTCAATGTCGTATTGACTCAAAATCATCACCCACTTAGCTAGTCTTCCTGTTAGTGCTGCTTTGGTGAGAAGATATTTCAAGGGATCAATTTTGAAAATAAGTTTTGTCTTATGATTCAACATGTAGTGTCTTAGTTTCTGTGCTGCAAATACCACTGCTAGACATGCTCATTCAATAGGACTATAGTTTAACTCATATCTAACTAGGGTGTGACTGATGTAATATATAGCCCTTTCTTTGCCATCATTATCATTCTGTGCTAATAATGCCCCTAGTGCTGATGTTTTTGCTGTCACATATAATCTCAAATATTTTCCATCAATTGGAGGCATAAGAACTAGTGGAGTCAATATATAGTTCTTAATCTGATCAAATGCTTCTTGAAACTTTTTTGTCTAGTTGAAGGGGATGCCTTTTGTTAATAGATGTTAGAATGGGTGGATCTTGTCTACTAATTGAGCAATGAATCTACAGATTGACTACAGTATTCCTTATAATGTTCTCAACTAACTAATATTGGTCGGTGGTGGAATTTCTAAGATAGCTTTGACTTTTGCAAGATCAACTTCTATTCCTCTATGTGAGACAATGTATCCGAGTAGTTTTCCTGATTGGACCCCAAAAAAACACTTCTTTGGATTTAGCTTGAGTTGGTATTTTTCCAATTGTGTGAAAATATTATCCAATACTTCTAAGTGTCCACTTTGTTCTAGAGATTTAGAGAGAAGGTCATCAACATAGTCACCCATGATGACATGCATATAGTCATGAAAAATTATAGTCATAGCTCTCTGATATGTAGCTCTGGCATTTTTAAGTCCAAATGGCATCATATTCCAACAAAAAGTTCCCCAAGCACATGTGAAAGCTATTTTTGGTTGATCTTCAGTAGCAATCCTTATCTGGTTATAACCCAAGAATTTGTCGATAAGTGACAACATTTCATATCTAGCTATGAGGTCTACTATGATGTCAATATTTGGTAGAGGAAAATCATCTTTAGGAAATGTTTTATTAAGGTCTCTAAAATCCATCTAGATTTTGATTTGACCATTTGGTTTAGTGACAAAAACAAGGTTTGATATCTAATCTGCATAATCAATAAAATGAATGAATCCAACATCTAGAAGTTTCTTCATTTCTTCCTTGACAAGAAGTGCAATCTGTGGATGCATTTTTCTTAGGTTTTGTTTGTATGGTTTAGCATTAGATAGTAGTGGTAAGTGGTGTAGAACCAATTCGAGATCCAATCTTGGCATGTCAACATATGACCAAGAAAACATGACTTATCTTTCTTCAAAGAATGTTGTGAACTTAGGATTTTCCTTTTCGATCAAAGAGGCTGCTAAATACATGATTCTGGAATCATCTTGTGTTCCAATATTCACCTCTTCTGTTTCTTCTATTAGCAATGATGATCTCTCTCAATCTATTGGGAGATATTCCAATCCTCCATCCTCAGGCACCTCATGGAGGTTTTTACAATTGGATACGTCCTTAATTTTTACTTTTTCATGGTCAATAGGTGCCTTTCAATTTTCACCTAAAGAGCTATTATTTTTATTTTTACTTTTGTCATTTTCACTTTTACGGCTAGAGGATAGGACAGCCTCAACAAAGTATGTTGTATAATTGAGTTCTATGGAAAATCCAACCTTATGATCCCCACTAGGTATCCCTTCATGAAATCCCATAAACTCAACGATTGCTTTGTCATTCTCAAAAGTGTGAAAACTTGGTGGGTCTTGTTGATCCCAATCTATGAGTTGAGTGTAGAAAAGGGGTAAGCCATCATTAGTGTTGTCAAGAGTCATGGTGTAGGAAAATAGGGTAAAGATGGAAGTAGAGTTATCAGGTTCCCAGGAGGTAGCGTCAATGGTTTCCCAGAAGTGTTTGATCCATTATTCTCTACTCAAAGGGGCTTTTAGACAAGGGTTTGGTAGGCTTAGCGGGGAACCAATTGTAAGCATTTAACTGAATTGTTGTTCAAAGGGAGGCTCATCAAGTGTTCCAAATAGTTTATCAAGGTCCATAAAGGTAGTGGAGGATAGGGAATACCATTCATATTCATTGGAATTGACATCAAAATCCCAAGGGTTTTCATATATCTTGATCTCATTTGAAGCATTAGCAACCTAACTCGAAGATAACCCGATACCTCAGATAGTCACTTTTATAGGTATGAACCCGAGCCCGTAGTGTTTGATTAATTTATGAGGTTGCAAGGGTTCCATCATTGCTTGTTTATTTAGGCCAAGGTGACTATGTGCATCATATCCTTGTCTCTTCATTATTTAGAACCCTTTTGGATATTGTTCAACTGGAAACCTATTATATTCAATGTTCTCTTCTTTGTACAACCATTTGAGGATATGATCATCTAAAGATTCTTTGGCAAGTTATGCCCATCTAGTGAAGGTGTTCATTGGATTATGGATGATAAAGTTAGGCTGTAGGGGATGCAACTTGCCATATGACTTCGAGGATTTAGGCAATTCTCCAATGAAAAAGAGACGCTTCATGTTATATTCTTTGCATCCTTTATCTTGGATTTGGATCTTAGGCATGAAAAGTGTGGTGAATGGGGTGGATGATTTTACCAAGGTAGATGGTTCAATGCGGTGAGATGGAGTGGTAGATGAAGTGGAAGGTGAGGCCTCTTGATTGATGGGAACTTAACATTCAATAGTTCCTCTTAGGGTTGAACAATACTGAAAAGGATCAGGGTCACCTGGAATAGTGATTTCAGTGCCATTGTCTGGGAATTTAAGGCATTGATGGTAGGTGGATGGAACAACTCTCATAGAATGAATCCAAGGATGGCCAAGGAGAATATTGTAATGCAAATCCAAATTCAAGATGAAATATTGTATCTTGCATTGCTAGGACAACTCTTATAGGAAGTGAAATTAAACCTTTAGACAAATGTTCAACATCATCATAAGCTTTGATAGTGATTTTATTTGATTGGTCTATACAATTCTTGGAGTATCCCAAAGCTTTCACCAATTTTAGTGAGCAAATATTCAGACCTACTCCACTGTCTACTAGGACTCATTTGATCTTGCATTTATCGACACAAAATTCAATGTGTAGGGGGTCGTTATGATTAGATTTTGGCACAAAAAGGTCTTGCTCGAAGAAAGTGACATGGTGTGGCATAGGTAGGTATCCGACCATGGTCTGAAATGCATTGAAATGTAGGTTGGTGGGGACATATTCTTCTTGTAATTCTTTGTCAAGGATAGCTCTATGCTGTGGGGATGTGCGAAGGAGCTCCAAGATAGAAATTTGCATGGGGGTTTTCCCCAACTATTACAGGAGATTACATTGACTCTTTGGTTGTGAATTAGATGGAGGTCCTGGAATACTTACCTTGGTTCTACGAGTAGCAAAAACACAATCTAAGTTTGACTTGTTTATTTTAATGGTAGTAATGTGATCATCAAAGCACGTTATGTTAAGAATGATAGTCCTATAATCATGTTTGACTGCAACATCATTGGCACTATTGTTGTTCCTTGAACTAGAGGCTGTTAGAGTAATAAGTTATTACACTTAATTATTTATATCATATTGGTCAATTAATTAATTCACTTATTCCTTTAGTTACTTAAGCTAAACTTAGACACATTAATAATTGATTAATTATTAAGTGTGCACACTAGGGTTTCCATTTTAGGTTTATTTTACGATTTCTTGATCTCCTTCAAAAGGATCGATCTCTTTGTAATAATTGATTCTCAATAATGCATTTTTACTTTGAGGTTTACAAAACATCTTCTTTGGTTCTACATGTCTTTTGCATGTGACAGGTGATTGCATGCAGGTGATTCGTGGGGACTATGAAGTTGGATTTATCAACTTCTATATGGTATCAGAGCTCCAAACTTGCAATTGCTTGTTCATCTTCTAATGATATGGCATTTCAGTGAGTCTCAAGTGCAAGGGTTTCCACAAGCATATTTTTTGCAAGATCTAGGGGTAGCCTATTTTCCAGGACACTTTGGGCTCAAATCGAGGTCACCATCGCATTCATAGTGGCCCAAAACCCTAGGAACACCTGTCAAATCATCGATTTCTAAATAGTTGATCCGGAAGGCAAAATTATTTTTGCCAGGGAGGCCGTACAACCTCCCCAACACGTATTTCAAGGTCGAAAATGGCACAAAAATAAAAATAAAAATTAAAAAAATGCAACTTTTGGGATTCGGGCCTGTGTATGAGAAAATGTGTCAATTAAATTGAATCTAATCTAGTACACCAATGCAGCATTAGATTGAAGAAAACTAAATTAATAAAGTAAATGCAAACTCTAAACAGCAGCTTCTTCAAATTCATTCCATTGTCCTCATCTCCAAGGATTCGCTTCAATATGTTTGCTCTCAGTTGTGCAAACACAACTTATAGAATGGCACTTGAGAGAATGAGATTATTAAAATGCATATGCATCTACAAGATTGAGCTTATTGAATTGAAATGCTATGAAATGCTTAATATGCGACTATAATAACTACGCATGAAAGTATGAGATTCGAGGTCCTTTTTAGCTCATAAAAGAGCTGTATTTATAGATTTTTGAAGGTAGGAATTCGATTGGCCAAGATCGACGGTCGAGTTCAAACCTGTTGGAATGAACGGTGAGAGATCGAGAATTCGAAAAGAAGGCAGAATTTTGAGAGACAGAAAAATGAAGAGACAATTGAAAGGTGTCTCTCATAATTAAATAAATAAATATTTAATTATGTGTGAGAGAAATGTGAAAAGGCTTTAATTAAATATTGTAAATATTTAATTATGAGAAAAGGAAAAATCCTTTTAATTAAATATTAAAAATATTTAATTTTTGTGAGAGAAGTGGGAATTTGGAAAATGAGATTTAATTAAATATCAAAAAGTATTTAATTAAATGTGGAGGGAAGAATATCATTTAAATTTAGAATTTAAACTTTGATAATTAATGTAAATAAATTGTAAAATTTATTTAATTAATTAAAGAGGAAGATAGCATTAATTAAATAAAGTTTGTTTATTTAATTAATTTAGAAGAATTAGAAAAATGAACAATATAAATAAATAATTAAATTTATTTATATGTAGAAGACTTAAGAAACATTAATTAAATAATTCATATTTAATTAATTAACAGGTTCGATCGACCGTGACCATTTTTAGATGTGTACATTTTGCCCCTCTTTGAAATGATGTGTTTTACACATTGCTTGAAAGAATTTGCCCCTGACTTTGAAAAATTGCTGATGATGCTATATGCCCCCTCAAGAGATGAATCGCGTGATGAGAATGATTAGGAGATTGATTTGAAAGATTTTCAGATGATTTTGGAGAAAAATGGTGATTTAACTCTCGAAATAGCACTTTGCCCAGGAATAAATGCTATTTTTACCCCTTTAAAAGATGAAAAAGGTGAAATGTCACTTTCATTTGAACAGTAACCTTTGAGAAAATTGGAGCTCTGAGAGGGATAAAAGCGATGCCGATCTTGTATGAGAGCCATAGATTCGAGTGAGGTCACCATCATCAGAGACCACCGATGTATGGACCTCCGATAAGTCGATCCAAACCTCTCTGTAAAAAATTTATGCATTTTCAGATGCTTTTTTGAATTTTTTCAAATTTCAAATTCTGTTTTAGCGCATGCGATAGGTCTTTTAGCGCATATGGTATATAGTTTAGCACATCCAAAGTCGCGCATAGGGATAGAACAGTCACGCATAGAGGCTAGATAATCATGCATAGGGGATTTAGTGCATAGGATAAATAAAATGGCGCATCCATGAAACCTGCTTGCGGACAATGATAGAGTAGCGCGTAGGTGATTTAGCGCATCCATGCACTGTTATAGCACATTTGATTAATGAATTAGCGCATACATGAAATGGCGCATCCGTGGACTGTTTTAGTGCATCCATGGAATAAAGTGGCGCATTCATGGTTTTAGAGCATTGATTGACTATTTTAGCGCATTCATGAATTTTTGCCGATTTGCAATTTAGAAGAAAAATTGATGCATGCTTGATGATTGATGCTAGATTAGACAACAAATTTTTACACATTTGAATATCATCGATGAATAAATTTGATAATTTTCCTTCATGCTTGAAGAACAAATAGATTTGATAAATTTTGCTTCCATGCGATATGAAAAACAAAATAGAGATGATAATTTGCTTTCCTGATTGAAAGTCAAATAGATTAATTCATGATGACTGTTGAATTTGTTTCCATGCGATATGAAAAACAAAATAGATGATAGATTTGCTTTCCTATTTGAAAGTCAAATTAAGTCATGATGATTGTTAAATTTGTTTCCATGCGATATGAAAAACAAATTAGATGTGATGTAAACTTGCTTGATGTATTGATTGATTGATGATATCCATTTGCTGATTTATTTTGCATGCTTGCTTGATAATTTTGTAAAGGAGGATTTTGGTCTCCTTTAGATCAGAGAGAGATTTCTGCAAACATGGGAGATGATTCCCCGATTGTCCGATGATGATTTGGCAGTGATAGACCGGTGTGGCTTGAGATCTCTGTTGAGTATCTCGTAGTATCGGATCAACAGGGGACTGTTGACTGCCTTAGCAGAGCGGTGGCACAACGAGCACAACACCTTCCACTTGCCGAGAGGAGAAATTATAGTGACGCTAGAGGATGTCTATAGGATTTTGGGTATTCCTATGGTTGGAGAGCTTGTGATTTATGATCACAAGGAGATTGGGGGTACAGAGGCTTTGAGACGGGTCTTCCAGGATTCTCATGTTTGCGGATATGAGATTCTCTAGAAGGAGATGACGGAGAGGTATGCCCCACTGCCTTTGGTTTTGGTAGGGATGATTGGTGGTTTCCTTTGTCCTGATCGCAGGTCAAAGGGACTATCATTGGGGTGGGGTAGGATCTTGGAGGACATGCTTCTCCACCATACCAGATATGCATGGGGATCATGCATGCTAGCCCATCTATACCATGACCTTCATCAGGTTGTGTATACAGGTGGGAAGAGTCTTTCCTGCGGGGTGACTC